>JACXGM010040927.1:0-10189 GCA_016801145.1 Umbra pygmaea
GGTCGGTCGGTCTGTCCTGACCCGGTCGGTCAGTCTGTCCTGACCCGGTCGGTCTGTCGGTCTGTCCTGACCCGGTCGGTCGGTCTGTCGGTCTGTCCTGACCCGGTCGGTCGGTCTGTCGGTCTGTCCTGACCCTTTCGATCGGTCTGTCTGTCCTGACCCTGTCGGTCGGTCTGTCTGTCCTGACCCTGTCGGTCGGTCTGTCTGTCCCTGTCTGTCTTGTCTGACCCTGTCTGTCCTGACCCGGTCTGTGTGTTCACAGGGCAGGGTTCTGTCCTATGGGATGGATGACAGTCAGCAGGATCAACACGAGGAGCGGCTGAAGGAGGTGTTTGACAGTTTTGACACAAGCGGTGTGGGGTCTCTGTGCCCTGAGGAGCTGTCCAAGCTGTGTCAGGCCCTGCAACTGGATGATGCCACACCCACCCTGGTCAACGCCCTCCTGCAGAACCAGGACACACCCACTGCCAGGGTATGTGCATGACCAGACCTGCACATGTGCATGACCCCTGACCTTTGTCACAGACTTCCTTAATGGAAGTCCAGTGTTAACAAACAAATGAGATGCATTACAGAAAATGTTATGAGTTCCTTTTTGATGGCTAATGATGCAATCACTTTATCAGAGACAGTGAGCAAACAAATTGACCACATAGGCTAGTGCTGCACAGGTACTGACCAATTAGAAGAGGGCAAATTCACAGCCCGGTGTCAGCATGGCGTAGTGGGCTAGGTCACTGGATTGCAGGACAAGCTACATCATGACAGCACGACGCAGCACATTGGGATAAGTGGAATTATCTTCCTAGCCACGTCGCCCTCCAGCGACTCACCATCCCACATCTGTAGAGGGGTTGTTGCGCAGCTGCCGACGTAGCAGCGTCAGTAGGGTAAACGTAGCAGCGTCAGTAGGGTAAACGTAGCAGCGTTAGTAGGGTAAACGTAGCAGCGTTAGTAGGGTAAACGTAGCAGCTCTTCTCTAAGGAGATATTAAGTGTTAGTGTTAATATTAGCTCTGTTAAGTGTTAGTGTTAATATTAGCTCTGTGGTAGCATTGATGTCATTTTGAATTAATTTGTTTATTCTAATAAATATACAACTTTTTATAAAAATGTTTCCAGCCAGGGCCCGCCAGAAAGCATCTTCATGCTTTGTTAGTTGTCTTATTTTAGACAGAAATTGAACTGGTGTTGTCATAGAGACAATACAACTCCAAGTAACTCGTCCCAAAACAAAGCAATACCATGGAAACGTATGGGGGGAGGAGACGCCATGTGAGAACGAATCAGAGTCTCCTTGCTGAGCTCCAGTAAGGTGCACGTGTTTAAGTGTGCTTTTCACGATCCTCTGACTTCTTCTCAGCATCTATTAGGCCACCCCATCCCAGGTGTCTGTTGTCAGGACAACGGGGCTATTGAAAATTCAGAAGTGAAGTGGCTTTGTGAGGGTTTCTGGTGATGGAAGTGGTCTGTTTTGTTAGGGCTCAAATGGAAAGGACATCGGTAGCAGATCCTCACTGTCATTCATCTTCCAGATACGTTCCATTTAATTAGGACTGCATAATGATTCATCTCGTTGAATTCAGAGTAGGGGGTATTCCACTCTAATTGCCACAACCTGAAACCTGGCATGATCTGACTGGCAAGGAATCTTGTAAAGGTGGTTTAGATGGGACGTCAGATGGCTCAGATGGAGTCAGACTTGTAGTCGGAATGTTGCCGGTTCAATTCCCTGCTCTGTCAAATGTTGTGTCCTTGGGCAAAATGTTAAAAAAATCAATGAAGTGTGGACTGTGGAGAAGGAATCGGTAGCAGGGTCAGTGATCTGGTAATTTTAAGGATAATTCAAAACACAAAGAAACTCCAACCCTGCTCTGCAGCCGTTCACCCTTCAACTGAATACAAAGAAAATCTCCATAACTGCTGCCACAGGGCCAGCTGCTGTTGCTGAAGTGTGTCCTTGAATCCCCTGGCCAGCCTTGTATTCATGGAAGCCCTTTTATCACGTTAGGAATTCAAAGTATTTTGAGTAATTCTTTGGCTGTTCAACGTGTTGAACATTGTTCTTCAGATTTGATCAGGGATGAATGCTAATTCTGAAATCACATAAAAGACGCTGTTACAGTATTCCTGTTAATGTTATTAATGACCATTACCTCATCTTTAGCTGTTACAGTATTCCTGTTAATGTTATTAATTACCATTACCTCACCTTTAGCTGTTACAGTATTCCTGTTAATGTTATTATTTACTATTACCTCACCTTTAGCTGTTACAGTATTCCTGTTAATGTTATTATTTACTATTACCTCACCTTTAGCTGTTACAGTATTCCTGTTAATGTTATTATTTACTATTACCTCACCTTTAGGTTGATTTTGAACAGTTCAAGACTGCTCTGATTCTGGTGCTGTCAACAACTTTAGCTACAGGGCCTCCTCCATGCCAGGAGACCACATGTGCAGCGCCTCCCCCAGGTAAGGCACCTCTAGATTCAGGACATCATCAGGCTGGTCAACTGAAGTCTTTGTTGTGCCACATAACATACAGTGTTACTACAGCCCACAAAAGCCTGCTCAAATTCAATGTGAGTATTGCGCAACAAGGCAGCAAATCAGAGAAGGGGCCAATATAGCACTGTACGTAGGTGTTTGAGCCGTGATGCAACAAAACCTGCACTGTGTTTAAACGCTCCTGTGCTTTCAGTCGGTCTGTTAGCAGATTAAGGCACCTGAGAGCTGGTGAGGACAGAGGAGTTCACGTAGCATCCAGTCAGACGCTGACAGCAAACAGGATGTGGTCTGCTTTGTATGGAGCCTGAGGAGTTGAGTTACGTTGGAGTTGCGTTGCCAAAGGTTAGGATAGGTGGCAGGTAAAACTTAGGAAGGAGTAAAGGAGTCAGTCAGCATCACCTTTTAGGAGCAGGTGACAACTCTAATCTTCTGTTGGTTTAGTCTTGTTTACATTATCGCCTCCTAGTGTTTTTGTTACTTCTGAGAGGGAAAAATATGCCTTTAGATAAGTGTTGATGTACTTTGGGGGTATTAGCTGTTTTTTAAAATGGTAATTTTAAACTCCGCCATCCACAGACTCACCAGAAGTCCAGGCTAAGTTTGTGCGAGGCAGTAAGCGCTACGGCCGACGCTCCACACCAGAGTACATCGAGAACCTCACAGACTCCTCAGCCGTGGGCATCTCAGATGGAGCAGGGCAGGACAGTGAAGGTCCCACGGTGCCCAGGAAACGAGAGGTACAATCAGGACGAAGGGACGACTAATGAATCCATATGCTGAGAATGCTCATGTTTTAACTCTGATTATTATACAGATAGTGTCATTATTTAATGTGAAAACAAAATATTGAGGAACATTGCTCTTCATATTTCCTTCATATGTACTACATGTCAAACATTCATTATGGATTCAAGATACATCTGAAATAACATGGCTGTCTCGGAACAACCTTAGACGCTGAGCCAGAAACTACCCTGGCAGCAAGGCTGCTTCCTGGCCTCGTCTCTCCCTGGCCTAGCCCGGGGTGTCCCAGGAGCCTGGTTGAAGGCTAAAGGAGGACTGGGAGTGTTCGTGTTATTCTTAGATAATCTGCTTAGTGGCCCATGTCTTTAAGTGTAGACACACACACACACACATTCCTCTGAAACACATACAAATATTCCCTCAACACACAAACACACACCAACTACTCACACACAAACACACATTCCTCCAACCCGTACAATCCTCTTAACACACACACATTTCTTTAAAACACATTTTGCTGTCTAATCTACTGGCTGTTTGACTACCAACAGTGTCTATTCTCTATTGTGTCCATTGACAAATATCAGCAGTACTAAAGTGTACGTGGTGTTGCTCATTATGTAGTATGCAGGATCTAGATGTGGTCATTGCAGATGTGCTGCAGGTTAACCACATGATGTTTCTCATTAGGATTTCAGTGCTATGTAATGCTCAGAATGAGAAGAGGTCAGCATTGAACCAGGCTGTGTGCACGTGTGTGCACGTGTGTTTCTCACTTGCTTCAAGTGACCTTGTATCTCACTTACTTCAATGACGCCTCCATTTAAAAATATGAATAGCAGAGTACTGTTTAGTCTAAATGGAATAGTCTATTCATGTTTGTGTGCACACGTGTGCCTGCTGTCAAAGCTGTTAGTGTTGTTGTGGTCACGGCAACCATATTGTTTTCTGCCCCAACATGTTGAAACAGAACAGACCTTCCTCTTAGCCCTTGATAAGACAGGCAGACAGGCGGAGTTTCCCATGTAACGCGGGTTCCAGTTCTAAAGTAGTACACTAGCACTGAGGGCCCTTTATTAGTACCTCCTCAGTGTCGGGGGCGGGTGGTGAATAATGTCCCTTTTCGCTCCTGCAGCAACAGATGTGAAGGGGTCAGGGACTCTGATTTGGGGAGGTCATTTTGGGGTATGACTGAGACAATGTGTCCCCCTCCAGGACTCCCTCAGATGCCTACACGCTCTGAGAGGAATAAAGAGCCGTAGAGACCCATCTGGTTTTCATTCCTCCGTCCAAGAGACAATAGAGGGCCGGGGCGAAGCACAATGGACCCGTGCGCTCCAGGAGGCTTCTGTTCTCCCCCAGACACACGGTCCGTCCAGAGCGGGGGAATTATTTACTGCCCCGAACAGCCTGGCTTTGAGTTTAGATGAAAGTGTAAAGGCTATGAATGTTCTGGGTGTTTTTTTACTTTGTTTTTAAATGTATAAAATGGGGGGGGGGGCTGGATACTAGATGAGACAAAAAGAGAGCTGTCAGTTCAGTCAACATGGGCTTGTGCTCCCTAAAGTCTATGTATGGATCACTATCTTTGACCTTCGGAGAAGTCCTTCTGGTTACACACAGGCACCCGCCTTGACTTCTTCCCCCACAAACCTTTTCTCAGACCATAACGTCACTAAAACAGAAAAGGAATTATTTAGGAAAACTGGTGACTAGCACGTGTGGAAGTGGTTCATCCTAAATAAAATTTAAATTAAATCACTGTGCCCTGGGTTACGCTCACCGTCTTCGGTGTTTCTTCTCTCAACAGCGCTGGAACTCCAATGACAGCAGTACAGAAGAGTACGAGGCAGAAGGTGTGTGTGTGTGTGTGTCATAAACTACATGTATTGCTTAAGTTACAGCAGTTACTTGGTCAGGAATATGCTTTTCATTGTACAATTTACAACTGCTGGATACTTGACAAGCACTTTGATTTGATACTATTTTGCTGATATTTATTACAATCAGGGTCAATGCCGTTCAATTTATAAACAAATCTAGAATTTTAAGTGTGTGTGTGTGTGTGTGTGTGTGTGTGTGTGTGTGTGTGTGTGTGTGTGTGTGTTAATGTGAGTTTAGGCCAACTCCACCTGTGGAACCCTGATGATCCCTCCACTCCACGGGGCTCTGTCATCCCACTATCATCCCCACGGGGCTCTGTCATCCCACTATCATCCCCACGGGGCTCTGTCATCCCGTTGTCATCCTGCCTGGAGGAGAGGCTCCGGCAGGCGTGTGAAGACCTGTCCCTGCCCTGGGAAGGAGGAGCCAGCCACCAGGAGCTGCTATCACTGTGTGACCATCTGGGCCTGGAGGTACCAAACGTCTCCCTAATGTCAATAGTGCATTACAGCACATGTATGGAATAGTTTGTCCCAAGTTGCACTCTTTTCCCAGCGTAGTGCTTAGGTCAAGAGTGTGCATGATTGTAGAGTCTCAATCATATCTGCAGAAGAGTGCATGTTTTTAAAGTTGTTTGTTTCCTCCAGGTGACTGCGGACCTTCTCCAGTTTCTACCTGGTGATGAGATGATGAGCGTTCAGGTGTTTGTTTCCTGGTTTGTGAACCACGCCAAGCCCCCGACACCCTCCGCATCCACACCATACCGCCAGCTCAAACGACTGCACTCCTCACAGGTGATGCCCTGCCAGACACGCATTTTAAATCGACTGAAGAACAATCATTAAAAACAAACGTTTGACAATTATGTGTTTTTATCACAGACTCTGCAATAGTGCTTCATTCAAACCTGTCAACAGCAATTCAATATATTTCCGGTTATACATTTTTTTTAATTTCCCCATTTTCGCCCCTCCCAATAGTTCTTGGCCAATTTCTTTTTGTGCCAACTAACTTTGCTACGTCGTTATCTCCACAACCCCCCCCCAACAGATGCGGTACGATGAAGGGCGCTCATATGGTTCATCCAACCACAGGTCGCCGAGCCGCTGATTCATTCCACATTGTTCATATAACACAGAATCCTTTAGTCAGATCATGCACAGGATGATTACGCTCACCAACTATACTTCCATGAATGAATTTACAGGCACCCGATCTGCACACGGGATCGCTGGAGAGCGACGTGGCAAGGTAGATAATCCGATTTATCTGTCCCAAATACCGGGCAACGCTATGCCAATTTGCGCTGCCTTGTGCTGGAGGCCTGGGCATAGTTAGAGAAGTCGTAGTCAGGTTCGAACCACTGACTATCTTGAGACACTCTTGAATATAGGAATACATTTCAATAAAAACCAACTTATAATTTACACAACTAATTCCAATCCAGTGTCAGTACCCACAGCACATGCCCTTGTGTTGTATCTGGTGTGGGTTCTACAAATTGTTTCCTTTTTGTCCCTGTAGCCATTCGACGAGACGGGCCGTAGAACCAGCGTGTTTTCCAGCACCATTGGGATGCGTCTTTTCTCCACACTGGACGACGGCTCAGGGTTTACACCAGCTGAGTACATCTTGGATGCCTGGCTAGAGGAGGGCATCGACAACAGCCCTGATATACTACAGGTGATTTAGGTTTCATCTCTCTAGCTGGGGTGATCAGAGGTCATGTGTGTTCCCACGTCAATGTGAAAGTGCCTAAGTTGGCGTACTAGTTCAGGTTTGTTCAAAATCTGGTGTGCGTTATGTTGTGCGTTATGTTGTGCGTTATGTTGTGCGTTATGTTGTGCGTTATGTTGTGCATTTTGTTTCACGCCTCAGCAGTTGTTTTCTTATCCTTTAATCGCTTGAGGTGTGTCGTGTGTCGTGTGTGTGTGTGAAGGCCTTGGAATTTGACCTGGAGGGTAAAGTGAACCTCAGGGAGTTGACATCGGCTCTGGAGAACGAGCTCCTCATCACCAAGAGTGGGGTTCATCAGGCGGCCCTTGTCAGCTTCAAGGCCGAAATCAGAAGCCTGCTGTGAGTGACAACACCAAGTCTTTCTGAATTTCAAAGTTCTCCTAACTTTTTCAAAATTCCCTGTATTCCTGGGATCAAGCAGGAAGTGCAGAATTTTCTAGTCTTGAAAACCTCAGGATTTTGAGTTTGATTGTAATTAACACACATGCAGCCAGTCCTAGGTTGATATCATTTAAATGTGTGTATTTTATTAGCTCATGTAATTACCTCACGGTGCACTAGCTTTAACATCTGTGGATGAAACGGTTGTTCAGGGAGCAGGTTGACCGTGAACGCAGAGAGAAGGAGAAGCTCCGTTCAGACCTGGAGAAAGCAGAAAGGCTGAAGACCCAGCTGGCAACTGAGATGGACGAGCATCACTCTGCCATCGAACGCGTGAACGACCTTAACCTCAGGCAAGTCACCATACACACAGCGTCACTCTGCCATGAAGCACATGATAAACCTTAACCTCAGGTAAGTCACCATACACACAGCGTCACTCTGCCATGGAGCACATGATAAACCTTAACCTCAGGTAAGTCACCATACACACACTGCCACTCTGCCATGAAGCACATGATAAACCTTAACCTCAGGTAAGTCACCATACACACAGCGTCACTCTGCCATGAAGCACATGATAAACCTTAACCTCAGGTAAGTCACCATACACACAGCGTCACTCTGCCATGAAGCACATGATAAACCTTAACCTCAGGTAAGTCACCATACACACAGCGTCACTGCCATGAAGCACATGATAAACCTTAACCTCAGGTAAGTCACCATACACACAGCGTCACTCTGCCATGGAGCACATGATAAACCTACACCATGAAGAGATATCGGTTTGAGAAAGCCCTTCCTTCTACAGTAAGGAGGCCTGCGTCTTGTGAAGGTAGCATACGTGTAGGTTAGTAAGGCAGCACCAGTTCAGACAGACAGGTAGGGAACAGTCCATGTAGAGCTTTAATTGGTTAAGAGTGAAACCTTTATGTCCATGTAGTGCTTTAATTGGTTAAGAGTGAAACCTTTATGTCCATGTAGTGCTTTAATTGGTTAAGATTGAAACCTTTATGTCCATGTAGAGCTTTAATTGGTTAAGAGTGAAACCTTTATGTCCATGTAGAGCTTTAATTGGTTAAGAGTGAAACCTTTATGAACCCTATCCTTAATGGTCAGCCAGTGTAGAGACTAGAATTTGGGTAATGTCAATAATCTTATCTCGAGTTAACAAAAACATGGATTAACTTTTCTGCATAATTTATTGACTGTGTCAGATCTTTGTTCTGTAGAGAGACAAGCTGGTCAGAATGCCTATAATCCCTCCTCTCTCCCTGCAGGAAGCTGGAGGAGGAACACCGGGAGAAGCTGGCGTCTGTCCGGTCGGATCTCCTTAAGGAGATGGATCAGTTGCAGCAGCAGTCGGGCAGGCAGAGGGAAGAGCTGGAGGCTGAGCTGGAGAAGATCAGAGATGATGAGACCTTCCTCAGAGAACACCTTTCCCTCACTGTCAAGGTTAGTTAGTTACTTTACCTTTATTTTACCAGGCAAGTTGACTGAGATCATTTTCTAATTTGCCGTAATGGCCTGGGAAAACGGGGGAAAGGGGAATGAATGAGCCAATTGAAGCTGGGGATAATTAGGTTGCCATGATGTTATTGAAGCCAGATTGTAAATTTGTCCTGTACACCAGGGTTAACACCCCTACTCTTACGAATAGTGCCATGGGATCTTTAGTGAATCCCATAGGGAGTCGAGCCACTCGTTTAACCTCCCACCCGAAAGACTGCACCCTATAGGCAGGGCAGATGTCCCATCACTGCTCTGGAGCATTGGGAATGATCTTTAGACTAGTGCCCCCTACTGGCCGTCCAGCAGCATTGGTCTCTCATCCACTGACTAGCCAGGCCTGACCCTGCTTTAGAAGCAAACCAGCAGTGGAATACAGGGCACTATGCTGCTCATCCAAACACATTCCCAGCTGCCGATTCTTTTCCTACTCCGAATCCAACATGGAAGCCTTTAGTCGGATCATACACGGGATGATTACGTTCACTGACTATATTTACATGATTTAACCCACAGGCACCCCCACTGACAGAAGGAGTCACTGAAGAGCGTTGTGGCAGGATAGATAATCTAATTTATCTAACCGTAATCCTGGGCAGCGCTGTGACAATTTGCAATGCCTCATGCAGGAGGTCCGGGGAAAGTCTGAGAAACCATAGTCAATTCGACAGATCTTTTAATAGCTGTGAACGTAAGCTTCAATAAAAGACCAGAAAGAACAGCGTGTCCTCTGATAAGGCATTTCCTTTTTACACCCTTACGCTAGTTCTCCAAAACGTTATGATCTTCATTCCTCTTTTGGAGGTCTAAAGAATGGCTTTATGAACTTTCTTACCGCTACAATATTTATTTTATAGAATTAGAAGATGGATCTTATTTTTTAGCTTGTTCTTCCCAAAACTCTTCTGGTGATAGTGTGACTGGTTTAGGATCAGGTGACCTGTATCTTCAGTGTTCTGCACTGCAAAAAATGACTCTACAAAAACAAGTAAATAAACTATGAATACAAGGTATTTCTTGCTTGTAATAAGTAAAAAATTCTGCCAATGGAACAAGAAAAATTACACAGATTTTCAGGGCATATTTACTAAAAACAAGTGTTTTTATCTAATACAAATATAGCTTGTTAAGTAAATATGTCTTATTTTAAGGATGGTTAGATTTTTTGACCTAAATACAAGATAAATATATTTTTTTGCCAATGGAACAAGATTTTTAAGACAGGACTTTTTGCAGTGTGTGACTGGTTTAGGATCAGGTGACCTGTATCTTCAGTGTTCTCTGACTGGTTTAGGATCAGGTGACCTGTATCTTCAGTGTTCTCTGACTGGTTTAGGATCAGGTGACCTGTATCTTCAGTGTTCTCTGACTGGTTTAGGATCAGGTGACCTGTATCTTCAGTGTTCTCTGACTGGT
>JACXGM010040928.1:0-10348 GCA_016801145.1 Umbra pygmaea
GTGTGTATAATAAGTTGGGTGTGTATAATAACTTGGGTGTGTAAAATAAGTTGGGTGTGTATTAAGTTTGGTGTGTATAATAAGTTTGGTGTGTAAAATAAATTAGGTGAGTATAATAAGTTGGGAGTGTCTAATAAGTTGAGTATGTGTAATATGTTTTTTTCGTGTATAATAGGTTGGGTGTGTATAATAAGTTGGGTGTGAATAACAAATTGGGTGTGTATAATAAGTTGGGTGTGTATAACAAGTTGGGTGTGTATAACAAGTTGGGTGTGTATAACAAGTTGGGTATGTATAATATGTTTTGTGTGTATATTCAGTTCGGTGTGTATAATAAGTTGGGTGTGTATAATAAGTTGGGTGTGTAAAATAAGTTGGGTGTATAATAATTTTGGTGTGTATAATAAGTTTGGTGTGTAAAATAAATTGGGTGTTTATAATAAGTTGGGTGTGTATAATAAGTTGGGTGTGTATAATAAGTTGGGTGTATATAACAAGTTGGGTATGTATAATATGTTTTGTGTGTATATTCAGTTCGGTGTGTATAATAAGTTGGGTGTGTAAAATAAATTGGGTGAGTATAATAAATTGGGTTTGTCTAATAAGTTGAGTATGTGTAATATGTTTTTTTCGTGTATAATAAGTTGGGTGTGTATAATAAATTGGGTGTGTATGATATTTTATATTTATGAAAGTATTGTTCAAGCTCACATGACATTTCATATTAACTATAATAAACAGACAGTATATTGGGGTCTAATGTGCTTTCCTTTAGATAAGGATATCGATAGCTAAATAATATGAGATAGGTGGTTAAGCTACTGTCTCAACAACAACTATGCAATGTAAATCATACAGTAGCGTTCAGCTGCTTTCATCTGTCTGAAGTGTCCCCATGACATAATTTAAATAGCAACATTCAGATGGCTGTGAAATTCTCAATAGCAAATGTCAACAGGGCGGAGGAAAATGAATGTGTACATACAATCAGGACTGCCAACAGAAATTTCTGGGCCCCTGAAAAGATCCAGTGAATGGGCTGCCCCGGTGCACTTTTGACGTATTCCTGGCCTCCATGGCCCCCCCCTCGGCTGGGCCCCAGAAAGCTTTCCCCTTTCCATACAATATGGAATATAAACAGAATTAAAGAATACAGTACATGTGGAATAAAAACATTTTCATGAATATTCCCATGTTACAACATGTACAATTGGGGCTCTAAAAGGGCTCCAAAATTACCAAGGTTTGCTTGGTAATGAGGAAAAGCCAAGGCAAGTCAACAGGTGTAGTAGAGTTGAAGTGTTACAAATACCTATACAATACATAAAGTAGGGCAAAAAAGTATTTAGTCAGCCACCAATTGTGCAAGTTCTCCCACTTAGAAAGATGAGAGAGGCCTGTAATTTTCATCATAGGTACACTTCAACTATGAGAGACAAAATGAGAAATAAAATCCAGAAAACCACATGGTAGGATTTTCAATGAATTTATTGGTAAATTATGGTGGACAATAAATATTTGGGCACCTACAAACAAGTAAGATTTCTGGCTCTCACAGACCTGTAACTTCTTATTTAAGAGGCTCCTCTGTCCTCCACTCGTTACCTGTATTAATGGCACTAGTTTGAACTTGTTATCAGTATAAAAAACACCAGTCCACAACCTCAAACAGTCACACTCCAAACTCAACTATGGCCAAGACACCAGAAACAAAATTGTAGACCTGCACCAGGCTGGGAAGACTGAATCTGTAATAGGTAAGCAGCTTAGTGTGAATAAGTCAACTGTGGGAGCAATTATAAGAAAATGGAAGACATACAAGCCCAATGATAATCTCCCTCGATCCGGACCTGCAGAGAGCTGGGTCCAAGGTAACAAATCAAAGTCAAAGTCAAAGTTGTTTATTTATCATATGCATCGGATAACATACATCATCCTATGCAGAGAAATTTCTTTTGACATGGCACGGCGATTCTATGCAGTGGGCTTATAAACAAGAATTTACAACAATCAAGAATCTTAAAATAATAATGACAATGCTACCATCAGTAACACACTACCACGCCAGGGACTCAAATCCTGCAGTGCCAGGCGAGTCCCCCTGCTTAAGCCAGTACATGTCCAGGCCCGTCTGAGATTTGCTAGAGAGCATTAGGATGATCCAGAAGAGGATTGGGAGAATGTCATATGGTCAGATGAAATCAAAATATTATTTTTTGGTAAATACTCAACTTGCCGTGTTTGGAGGAGAAAGAATGCTGAGTTGCATCCAAAAAACACCACACCGACTGTGAAGCATGGGGGTGGAAACATCATGCTTTGGGCCTGTTTTTCTGCAAAGGGACCAGGACGACTGATCCGTGCAAAGGAAAGAATGAATGGGGCCATGTATCATGAGATTTTGAGTGAAAACGTCCTTCGATCAGCAAGGGCATTTAAGATGAAACGTGGCTGGGTCTTTCAGCATGACAATGATCCCAAACACACCACCCGGGCAAAGAAGGAGTAGCCTAGCCAGTCACCAGATCAACCCCATAGAAAATCTTTGGAGGGAGTTGAAAATCTGTGTTGCCCAGCGACATCCCCAAAACATCACTGCTCTAGAGGTGATCTGCATGGAGGAATGGGGCCAAAATACCAGCAACAGTGTGTGAAAACCTTGTGAAGACTTACAGAAAATGTTTAACCTCTGTCATTGCCAACAAAGGATATATAACAAAGTATTGAGATTAACTTTTGTTATTGACCAAATACTCTTTTCCACCATAATTTACCAATAAATTCATAAAAATCCTATTATGTGATTTTCTGGATTTTTTTTCTCATTTTGTCTCTCATATTTGAAGTGTACCTATGATGAAAATGATAGGCCTCTCTCATCTTTTGAGGGAGAACTTGCACAATTGGTGGCTGACTAAATACATTTTTGCCCCAATGTATGTCAGAAATAAAGACAAGAGGATAAGCGCAAATGAAGGAATTACACATCAGTGGTGCCTGAGGATCATTTCTCAAAGATGGCTACCAGTGGCAGCTACCTAAACTGTGGTTAACATCTGTGACCACAGCAGACAGGGTGAAATAGCATAAAACCAATTCTCGGACTAAGAGGATCATTAGCACCGTGGCGACTGCAGCCATTCCGTCAGCTATGCCACCTTGCTCTGTTCTATCATAATGGCCATCTCCTATTGGCCTAGGACACAGAGCCAGAGTGATTGGTTGACCCGGGGATACTTCACCGACAAGACAAGCCAAATGACTGGTCATAAATGACACAGGACGTTAATGTGCATCTGTTTTATTACAGCCACAGACAGGGCACAGGAAATAAATGAGGATGGGTCACTGCCTCCCAGAGAGTAATGAAAGCTAAAATAACAGTCATGTTCAATGTCCTACCTATAACAGGAATTTCCCTAGTATTGACGTCACATAGGTCCACATTGGAACCTGGAGCCACAGATATAAACAGCTATTAAGGCTGTTACATATCATCTATCTAATCTCATTCCCTCTGTCACTGGTCAGGTCCCATTAGACTTTCACCATGTTTCTTTGTCATGTTGTGGTCCCATTAAACTGTCTCTCTGCTATGATATTGTCCTCCTGCGGGTTTTTCCATTTAATTCCCTAGAGAGTGGGACCACGCTGTGGGCTAGGAGACAAGGCCAGCCTGGGGCCCATTCTCCCACACCATTAATCCCCATTTCCCTTTGATATTTTTGGGCCGTTGGGACGAGCAGGCTGACCAGTAATCCATTCCAGTCCGGTACAGAAAGAGGGTCAGTGATTGGATTAAAACACCTTTAGTCATGACAGGGGCTTAGTATCACAACCCCACCCGTTTCCCTGAACTCAAACCACAGTGATATGGCCAATCACAGGGTTGGGAAATGCAGCAGGTCCCCTCTAGAATGTGGTTCAAAGCTTGCCCTCATTCCCCAGCTGATGTTTTATTCAACAGGGCTGTTCTACCTCATTCCCCAGCTGATGCTTCAGTATACAGGGCTGATCTCCCTCATTCCCCAGCTGATGTTTTATTAAACAGGGCTGTTCTTTCTCATTCCCCAGCTGATGGTTCAGTATACAGGGCTGTTCTCCCTCATTCCCCAGCTGATCATTCAGTATACAGAGCTGCTCTCCCTCATTCCCCAGCTGATGGTTCAGTATACAGGGCTGTTCTCCCTCATTCCACAGCTGATGGTTTAGTATACAGAGCTGCTCTCCCTCATTCCCCAGCTGATCATTCAGTATACAAAGCTGTTCTCCCTCATTCCCCAGCTGATCATACAGTATACAGGGCTGCTCTCCCTCATTCCCCAGCTGATCGTTCAGTACACAGGGCTGCTCAACCTAAATTTCCCAGCTGATGGTTCAGTATACTGTGTGAAACAAAGGGCCCTGCAGCAGGTGATGATGGCATCTTGATCTGATGGGAACGGAGAACAACCTGGGCAATTCACTCAATATATGTACATATTCCACCAGCCAGCTCTGGCCCCTTCTGAGATGGAATTGGGTTGACTGACATTAGCCCTTAGCAGGCCTCTCCAGGTGAAATGACACTAATATGTCAGCCTCTGTGTTAGCATCAGCTAACTGTCTCTTGCACTCCATTTCTCCTTAAAAGCCCTGCTGCATTTCTCACAGGATTATGGGCCTGAGGTGTGGAGGCCACACAGAGTCAGACATCCTGGGAGAGAACACTCAGCTCTGTGACTTCAAGCTCTCACTCTCTCTTATACACAGTGAAGGACCAAGGAGCAAGGAACACTGCATTGTTCATTCATGGGGTATTTTCTTTGTCACTCTCTCTCTCTGCCTCTCTCCAGCTGAAACTGTTCCCCTCAGGTCTTCCACTCCATGGGATTTTGGTGACCTCTCTCTGCCACCTCCTCTCCGGACCAACTCTGTGCCCTGATGCAACAAGATAAATACACACACACACACATATACAGACCCATACAAATACAGACACACTGCTCTAAGACCTTAGTATATAGTATACTGAGTGTGTATTTAGCCCTCCTGAAGTGATGTGAGGTATGTGAAAGTCCTTCTGTGATCATAGCATGGGATAACCAGCTGAAAGTCATTCTGTTATTATAGCGTATGGGATAACCAGCTGAAGGTGATTCTGTGATCATAGTGTATGGGATAACCAGCTGAAAGTCATTCTGTTATTATAGCATATGGGATAACCAGCTGAAGGTCATTCTGTGATCATAGCGTGAGGGATAACCAGCTGAAAGTCATTTTGTGATCATAGCGTATGGGAAATACAGTTGAAAGTCATTCTGTGATCATAGTGTATGGGATAACCAGCTAAAAGTAATTGTGTGATCATAGCGTATGGGATAACCAGCTGAAAGTAATTATGTCATCATAGCATTTGGGATAACCAGCTGAAAGTCATTCTGTTATTATAGCGTATGGGATAACCAGCTGAAGGTCATTCTGTGATCATAGCATGTGGGATAACCAGCGGAAAGTCATTCTGTGATCATAGCATATGGGATAACCAGCTGAAGGTCATTCTGTGATCATAGCATGTGGGATAACCAGCTGAAAGTCATTCTGTGATCATAGCGTATGGGAAATCCAGTTGAAGGTCATTCTGTGATCATAGCGTGTGGGATAACCAGCTGAAAGTCATTCTGTGATCATAGCATATGGGATAACCAGCTGAAAGTCATTCTGTGATTATAGTGTATGGGATAACCAGCTGAAAGTCATTCTGTTATTATAGCATATGGGATAACCAGCTGAAGGTCATTCTGTGATCATAGCGTAGGGGATATCCAGTTGAAAGTCATTCTGTGATCGTAGTGTATGGGATAACCAGCTGAAAGTAATTATGTAATGATAGCATATGGGATAACGAGCTGAAAGTCATTCTGTCATCACGGCCTATGGGATAACCAGCTGAAAGTCATTCTGTTATTATAGCATATGGGATAACCAGCTAAAGGTCATTTTGTGAACATAGCGTGAGGGATAACCAGCTGAAAGTCATTCTGTGATCATAACATATGGGATGACCAGCTGATAGTCATTCTGTGATTATAGTGTGTGAGATAACCATCAGAAAAAAATATAGACACACAACACCCTCTGAGAAATATCTGTACAGAAAATGTCTAAAGCACACAGCACAGTTGTAATGAAGATATGTGATGAAAACCTGGATGCAGTGACATGGTGGGCAGCACTGGGAATTCTGGCACCAAGTGCAACAGAAGGTTCGACAGGCTGCAGAGTGCTCCTAATTATCCTAGCTAACACCATTCCTCATACTGCAGGCACGCCGGCAGGCTGCCTCATTAAGGCCAGACTAGACAGGCGAAGGCAGAGCAGGCTCATCCTGATGGGCAGTGATCCGGGCACACAGGGTGTCTTCAGCACCACTCAGACGGATTAATAACCACAGGCTCTGGCCACAGCAATGCATCCCCAGGGAAATCTCACTTTGTGTGTCTATGTGAGTACCCAGGGGAAATCTGAGACATGCTCAGAGATAGGCAGGTATGGAGAGGGCAACAGTGTGCAGGACACAGGTTTTGTGCTTAGGTTACTTAGGCAGACCCCAAAGCTGTAACCCTGTTCAGAAAGCGTTTCAGAAGAAAAGCATGAAAAAAACAATAAACCACCACAGAACTGTATAGCTGAGGAAAACAATTATTGTGATATTAGTTAAATACTAATGATTATGTACAAAATATCAACTTATAAAGATATACTGTTTGACCATCTGAGCACACAGGAACTCTCAATGAAATGAGAAAAATGGATTCAATGACTACATGTGCACTGCAAGCTGGAGCCTGTGTCTTCAAACAGAAGCAATGGCTGATGAAATGGGTCATTCCAGTCTTTTGTAACTCTTTTGAAGCAATCGCATTTTTATATGAGCTATAAACCCCTTCTGCAGTCACCCACACAGGGGGAGATCAGGTGTGTTGGGGATAGAGTGCTGTCTCGCCGGGGCAGAAATCCCCTCCATTAAAGTGTAATTGAAGGCAATCAGAGGCCATGACCGATGATGGATGTGGTGCCCAAGAGGAAGAGAGCAGACGAGGAGGGGTTGGACCCCCCACAGCCACACTACATCCACCTCCAGCTCCACCCCTATGCAAGGAAATTAAAGGGAGCAATATGCAATCAGCCCAGCCACACATACTGCACAAGCACAGTAGCATATCACAGGCATTTCTAGAGGTCCCATGTTATATATAACATGCAAAATTTGAGCACATACAAATTAGAAAAACAGGACATACAAGCACACATAACAGATACTGGCATAGGTACACAAACACACAAACACAAACCATATTAGTTTTATCCAGTAACATTAAATAAGAAAGTACTGGTTTACTGTAGTCAGTCCAGGAAAATACCTTGTGGGAATTCACCCTACATTGGTACCAACAGCTGTCATTAATGTCCAAAATCAAAGAGAACACACACACATACTCAGAAACCCACAAATGAACACTCACACAGGCAAGACTATAAAAACTAAAAGGATGTCTGGAATTCATATCAACTTGTACAAAAACCAGTACTTTTCATCTGATGCCAACCTGAAGTATAGTTAAAACAGCTTCAATTTCACCACATCCAGATGAGACACACAGCATACTGACACACATGCAGAGTGTGCACAGGAAGTATTAGCTGTTTCAGAAATTATATTAAATAGTTATTTTAATCTCTCTTCAGTTCTCTCTCAGTCTCAATACTCTGACTCACACACGCCTCCCATTTCTCTGTCCCTTTCTTTCTCCTTGAGGTTGCAAGTGTCCTGCCAAGAGCAGAGGCTAGTTTAGAGGAGTGTTCTTTATGAACGCCTGTTCGTTCCGTCCACAAAGCCAATCCCCCTGTCATCTGGCCCAGTCCTTTCCTTGCCTTCTCTCTTCCTCTTTGGGCCAATATTCCAGAGTAAAAAAACAAAGCTGTTAAAACGTTGGGCCAATACCAACAGGAATCTGAGGTAAGAGTGGATATACAGGGATGCAAAGAGAGGGATAGTGGATAGACGAGGGACAGTGGAGTTCAACCAACATCATGAACCTAAAGCATGTACTATATGGACATTTTTACAACAATGCATAGCCCGTGCTTTGCCTATAATTATTAAACATTGTCCTTTTTAAAACTTGTGTATAACCCAGGAACACCAAGGGCACACATACAGCCTGCTGCTTTGACTCATGATAAATGACTCATTCATTTTGCCATTGTTGGTTCCAAGAGCCTTTTACTCAATGTCAATGAGCTGGTTGATGTACTTTGTTCAGCTGGAACTGTAGCTGACTCTTACTGTTAAGTTGAAATTCTTGAGCACCCATAAAACATTCAGAGAACATTCTCAAAAATACCTGACCTACCTGTCACTTTTAAAGACCCCTTTACCTCAGCCAGTGCAGTGTATCAAATCACTCTATTTTTCTGTTTCAACACAGGTCACAGCAGTACAGTACCACAGATACTAGCCCAGCTACTGTCATATAGCCACAATGCATGGAACAGTAGAGCTTGCATCCCATTGGCAAATATGTCACTCATTTAGATACACACAGCTGCTCTCCATTATTGGAACCCTCCTATTGTGACTCTCTGTTTCTGTCTGTATTTAATGCACGTCCAAAAGTATTTTCCTCCCATCGCTGACTTTTTCCATCCCATCTAACTTCCATTTCTCTCTCTCTCTTTCTGTCTCTCTGTTTGTCTCATGCTGATCTGTGCTGTGTGTAGGGTAAAGAGGATAGACAATACAACATAGCCTAACGTAACAAGTTATTAGGGAGTGGGGACAAGGCTAGTTAAATTTTCCATAGTAAACGCTTTCTTAACATAATATAAACACACACGATCCGACCGCAGGATAATAAAGGTGCTATTTAATCATAAATTATGACTCAATGCATGCAACCTTACATAACTTTTGGTCGAAGCTGGCAAAAGAAATGTTAAGGAAGCATTAGGGAGAAGTTGAGGCAGCGTTAGGGAAAAATTGTAGAGCCTTCTGGAATGTTGAGGTAGCGTTGTACAGTAGATAGGTTGTGGTTTAGCTCTTTAATGCTACGCACAGTGAGCGTTGCTGACTTCCCTGGCTAACCACAGAACTGCAGAACTCAGCATGGGATTATTAACGGTTCTCAATGACAGGGTCCCCCTCCTGTTTATAAAATGGAAGTCTTCTACACTCTACTATGGTGGAAGGCAGATACAGTGTAAAGCTGAGTAATTAACCCAGAGGACAGACTTACTAGAGAACATCCATGCTCAGATAGACACATAGGATCCATAAACAGGCATAGAGGGATGTGAAACAATGATGTACCAAGGCATAGACTGCTCAAGGATCAGGAAGTGGAATCGCTCCTGCAACAAATCATGGATTCTCTCTTCCTTTCTTCTTCTCTCTCTCCCTTCCTCTCCTGCTCACCAACACACCATCACCTGTTCAATCCATTGAGCTGAGACAAACTAAATACTTAGCAACAGCCAATCATTTAATGAAGCCCTCAGCTCCAACCAATGGGGGAGCAGGATGTCGGGTCCTAAATAAATCTTTGGTAAGCGACCATGAGGGGAAACAGATGATATGTTGGGCCTATCTCTCCCAAAATCCACTAAAGCATTTACCACACACACTCATATTTTGCCCATGACATGTAGACACTAAGACACACAGGAGCATTTAATAAACACACATGTAGTTAGGGGAAATTAAGAGAATATTATACCATTAATATGCACATGAAATTAATACATTAATAAATGATATATTTCCTTTTCCCTTTGGGGGGCAATGTTATGAGTTAAACAGGTAGATAGTAGCTTAATAGAAAGCGTGGAGAATGATCTTATTGATCTTAGTTGCCTCGTAGATATTTAATATCTATAAATCTGACTCCATGTGTTTATGTGTTAGGTTTCCAGAGGATCTTGCTAAGCTAACAGGCGGTAACTTGGAAACCGCTAGATAGCTAGTCTAGACGTGCCAAGTCCCGCTATATGAAATATGTACGGCTACCTGTCCTCACGGATGTGCCTGCTGCGGGCCCCGCTGCAGAAATAGTTACGTCTCAGTGATTTCACGTTAAGCACCGAATAGCTTGCTAGCAAAATGTGTGCGTGATAAATAAACAGAGTAGTACGAGCAGGCAGAGAATAGGCTAACAATGATTCCCATATAGCTCCACCGGAGATATAAGGAATAAACTTGGAATGTCGCAAACAAGGCTCGGTTCAAAGCAATAATATTTAATTCCAATTAAAGGCAGAAAATACAACTCTTTAACCGGACAATGAAATCACAAGTTACAATACCAAG
>JACXGM010040929.1:0-10188 GCA_016801145.1 Umbra pygmaea
AATTCATTCCAGTTCGCCGCAGCTAACGATTGGAACGAGCTACAGAAGACTCTGAAACTCGTGACCACTGTCCCCCTCACTTCTTTTAAATCTCGATTATCAGAGCTTCTGTCCAACCACTGCACCTGCTGACCCCCCCCTCACATGTACACTACCTTTCCCTATCTGATCCGTTACTTTAGTATTTTCCAAATAAGCATTTTTGTGTATATACGGACTTTAACATTATTTTAGTTTAATTACATTATTGTTATTTGTTATTTGCACAGTTACCATTTGCACTGTCATACTAGTGTTAACTTATTACATTGTATCTGCCTGCTACTCTGTACATTGCATTCAACTGCATTCAACTGCACACTCAACTGCACTTTTCTATCTTTCCCCCTTACCCTACCCTTTGTGTTATTCTTGTGTATTTGTATTCATTTGTAACTCTGTCTGTACTTGCACCTTTGCTTTATCTTGGCCAGGTCGCCGTTTTAAATGAGAATTTGTTCTCAATGTGCCCACCTGGTTAAATAAAGGTTAAATAAATAAAAAATAAAAAAATACTAACCAGCTTCTTACCTTGTATCATACTAACCAGCTTCTTACCTCGGTCAGAAATATTGCTCAATATGTACCATTTTTAGCTAGGTATGTGGTGTAATGCTAAAACGTAAGAATTATTGACTGATTTCATCGTTAGTGTTACGGTGACTGGCTAACTAGCTGAAGGCACTGTCATGAAGGAATGCGGGCACTCTGCTGAGTGTAGCATTGGTTGTAGCTGGTTGGCATCTTATAGCATCTAGGGGGCGGCTACTAAGTTCGCTTTAAATTCTGGACCTTGTGGTATTTCAAGTGTGAAATGATGCAGAAGCAGCTGAATGTACTCTTGTTTTTTCTCTGAAGCATTGGCAGGCAAAGCATTGTATATGACAAGTCATCTATGGTAAAGTTTCTACTATTTTAAACATTTTATTTACACTTTAAGCTTTGAGACCTACATTGACAATATACAAATGTGTACAGCACCGCTCGGGTTGGATGAATAGACAGTCATATTGGGGTACCTTGTTGCATTGCTCTCTAGCGACTCCTTGTGTTGGTCGGGTACTTGTGTCTCCCCCTGCATGTATCAACTAAAGACAGTGTGAAAACAATCAGACCAGCTTGATGACAGGATCTTGGAGGAAGCTTTTGGTCGATCTTTGACAAGGTCAAAGTGACCTGCACATGACAAATTAGGAGAGGTAAAAATAAAAAGTCTGTGCTAGGCTACCTCTCAATCCCTTTGAAGCTATTGTACTGTCAGAATGTTACCCTATGTAGTGCACTATACTGGGAGTATAGGGAGGCATTGGGGAGACACCCTATGTGCATTTGTTAGTACGCTAAGCCTGAGTGGCCCCAGCTGGATGCTTCAGACCCTTTGTGGTCATAGCGGTGGCGGGCATTGAACTGTCTGGATGGTTTGTCTGTCTGTCTTGAGAGTAAAAGATGGACTTTTATGGACAACCTGGCCTGAGACGTGAATAGAATCTACTTGCAGCCCACGCACGCAGCCATACATGTGCTGCGCAAGAGCATGTACAAACAAACACACACATACACACACTCCAAGCTGTAGATCTCAGGTGGTGTAATTCAAAATAAAAACTTTACTTTGACATGATTACTGGCAACCTGGACCGAAACATCTCAGAGTGTGTGTCGGTTTGTGTGTGTGTGTGTGTGTCGGGGGGGTGTTTATGTGCGTAGGCCATGCAATTTGTGGAAAGGCCCTCCTGACAGCGATGCTCATCAGGTCTGAGTGTCTGAGTCTGGGGGCAGATTCTGTGTGGAGTGTCACGAATCACACTCTTTTTTTCTCTCTCTATCTCTCTATTGCTTTGTCTCTCTCTGATTCTTGATCTCTTTGTCGCTCTCTGTGTCACACAGTCGCTCTGTCTCTCACTCAACTTCTATTTTCAATTTCAAAGGGCTTCCATTGACATAGGACATGTCACGATGGGCTGAAGGTGAAATGAGGCAGAAGCAATCGCAGAGCTGGATAAACGTATATAATAAAGACTTTGGCAAAAAAACAAACCCAAGAAATGCACACAACCTTCAAAACACTGTGCAATACAGAGGTATTTCATGGAACCTAAATTAACAACAAACGAAGCAAACACATCAGCATAGCGTCCACTAACAGCCTACAGTACATCCATTCATAGATCATGGTTATTATATTGACCATATCATTATTATTATGCATATGTTCCAACTCCAAGCTGTATAAATTGGAATGCTTATTGGATTTAAGTATATCAGGTAATGTGTATTTGTGTAATGAGGGAGGGTGTGGCCTAAAGACATCAACAACCAATATCGAGGTGTGCATAATTATTAGGCAGCTTCTGTTACTCAGGCAAAATGGGCCAAAAGAGAGATTTAACTGAATCAGAAATTTAAAAAAATTCTAAAACTCTTTCAGAGGGATGCAGCACTCACTAAACTTGTCATTCTATACTCTGTCTCAGTCTGTCAAACTTATACACAAATTAGTGGCAACAAACAGAACAATAACCAATAAGTTGAAGCAAACACAAAACAAAAAAACACTGCAAAACAAAAAAACACTGGGTTTTGTGCGTTGCGCACCATTCCATTCACTCCGGTCCCGAGCGTAATATGAGCCCGTCCTCCCCAATTAAGATCCACCGACCGCGGCTGTCTTAGAATGCATAGAAATGGTTGTTATGTTATTAAATATTACTTTGTATTTTTTGGTCTTCTTTTAAAACTGTAGACCTCAAAACATGATGCAGCAAAGATTGAAGTTGTACAACCAATTGAGAATGAATTGAGGAGTTATGAAGTAACTGGTCCACTGTAAAATCTTGGACAAAAGGACTGGCCTTGTTGACTTAAGGTAGGA
This sequence comes from Umbra pygmaea, assembly GCA_016801145.1. Taxonomy (NCBI): domain Eukaryota; kingdom Metazoa; phylum Chordata; class Actinopteri; order Esociformes; family Umbridae; genus Umbra; species Umbra pygmaea. The sequence continues at coordinate 2,912 of JACXGM010040929.1, forward strand.
GGCTTTGAATCTCACCACATGGGCTTCTACTGTGTTTAAAATGCAAATAGTTTGGTGGGAAAAGAAAACAAGAGACCTATTTTCTGTTTCCTGTGGTTTAGAAATGCATTTTGTCAATGATTTCATTGGTGTGTTTGGATTTGAAATGTTAGAGTTAACCAATAAGAAATTAGTGTTTACTGATATAAGGAGGATGAGAAAGGAGATTCGGGACTTCTTTTCTGGGCTAAAGATGGGAAGTCAGACGTTATTTAAATAAAGTGTTATTTGCGCTAATTATCATATCTCCAGGTCTCTGAGTGCATCTATTTAATTACTAGTGCATCAAAAATATACGACAGTAACCACTGGGCTTAAGACCCGATCCTAGAGATGCAGCTGTGTGAGAATACAGACACGTCAGCGTTTCTGCCTTTGCTGAATACCTTTACTTGAGGGAAACATATGTGTGTTTTACTGCTCTCAGCATTGATTTTCAATTTGCTTCAATCTGACTTGTAACCAATCAGGTATAATTTCTGAGGCAAACCCTGACTTTGCTTGATAAGTTTTGTTCACATGCCTGCAGCACTCGATCTCTACTGTCTGAAATGTGTAATCTTGCATGCACACGCCAAACAGTAGCTGTTAATCTGACGCCATTCATTCAATACAAACAATGTTGCCGCACAGACTGCATAAAATAAGGCAACATGCATTTACTTGTCATGTCATGCCCACATTAACGTGCGTTGTTCATTACCGTGTTTATAAGTCAATGAACCATTTTTGTGTGTGTGTTCTGTTTGTTGAAAATACCATGAATATATTGTTGAATCTGTTTAATTAAAGTGGTAGAAATGTACATTACGCTTAACTGGAATGGATTAATGTCTCTTCTGCCTTAATTGACGGCCAACCTTTATTTGTCCTTGTTGACCACGCCCCGGCCATTATCAGAGGCCCAGCGTTTACGGTATTACGGTATGTAGCCAACATTCCGACCTGTTCTGTTTGTAGTTGTGTAAACTACTCTGCAGCAAACAACTTTGTGCATGAACCAATGCTGAAATCTGCCAGGAAACATCTTTCGGACGACGTGACATTTGTGTCAGCCCCAAAGAAATCAATGCAGAGCTTAGCACAGATTCATCAACGCGATGACATGTTGACACACAAGTGGAAACGGCATGGTGGATGTACAACTGGACACATTTTTAACCATTTAAAACCATCTGTCCTTTGCTATACATTGGCTGCAGGTGAATCATTTGTACAAGGTGTAACACCACATGTGGAGTTTACACAAAATAAGTGGATTATCAGAATCTGAATTGTTTGGGTCTAGCATCGAACATAGCAAGCAGAATAAATGCAAAGTTCATCTGTGAAAATTTCCACTGTTGAATTCACTGGGTTGAAGATGTATGACAAAGTTTTTTCCCCTATTTTCATAGTGTTTTTGAAACAGAGCCTGGAGCTCTGATAATTAGAATTGTGACCTCCTGAGGCGTGACACCAGGAATTTGGGTCCATATATTATTCTTCATATGTATTATCGCTGGTTAAACAAAACCTGTTAATCACAAGACTTGAAAAAGTCTTTGAAAAATCGTTTGTATTTTTGGTTAAAAAATGTATGGTAAACATGCACCTTAGATGCCAACCCCCTGACACTCTATTTGATGAAGAAATATCAACACAAATTTGTCTTATGGTCCTACCTGTAAGACACTTTGTTTAGAAACACTTAGGCTGTAGGCTGACAGTCCTAGAGTTTAAATAGACACATTTGTTGCCATAATGTGAGTAGTGTAGACCTATATGATTTTTTAACTTGAAAATATTATTTCAGTATTTTAGAAAAACCCTGAATATTTGTTTTATGATGTACAAACTTGAATCGCTATCTTTCATTAGATCAATGGTGCCCTTAGCTGAGAACTACAGGTCTGAGACACATTTATAACACTAACCTAAACAGGGAAAAGGTGCCAGAAAGAGGTGTGTTTTAGTTGGTCAAGAACCCTGCACCATTGCTTTAGTTTATCCAACACTGTCACTACCTAAATGTAGCCAACAAAAAACTGTGAGCACCAGAGATAATTGATGAAGCTCTAGCCAGCAGGCCTAGCTGTGTGAGTGAGGGAGGAGGGACAGCATGTACAGTAGTCGGACAGTAGATCTGACAGTCATTCTTTAAAAGCAGTGTGGAAGATGGAGTTGAAATTGGAGTTGAAATTAATATTAGTCTTTAGCAGCCGCAAACTGGCGCCGTGGCGCCCAAAGGAGATGTGGGCTTTTGGGGGGCCCAGAGAGATGTAACTGCTAGAGAACAGGCTGTGTGTTGGTGAGGTAATGGTAAAAAGTGAATTTAGGTACCTTGTAGATGAGTTGATACCAGTGAGTCAGGTAACGAGGGCCAGCCAACTAGAATGTTTTGGTGAAGGGTGAGTTTCTGCATCCTTGCAAAAATGTTATTTTGTCATTTTCACTTCCTACTTCCTGTCTGTAATGTTTTTAGTTAGCCAAAATAAAGTTGATGAAATCGACCCCAATTTGAGTTGCGATATCTCAGACTGAAATGAACCCACATGGATGAACCACCCCTCATTGTTTGCAGCAGAACATACATAGATTTCGGGGGATAAAACGCCTTGAACATTGTGCGAGTTCGAAAGGGGGCCTCCAAAAACACTCATGCCCAGGGGCCTCATAGAATGTAGATCCGTCCTTGAGCATACATTTAGTTTTGCTAGATCTTAGGAGGAGTTTTAGGCTGCGGAACGAATGTTGTATGGCATCGAACCTCTTATTGATTTTCTGACATAGTGTCCAATTTAGGGCCAGATCTACAGTATATAAAATGGTGTTTATGCTGCATAGATGTGGATCAGAGAGTCACCGGCAGCTAGAGCGACATCATTGATACACAGAAAATAGAGTCGGCCCGAGAATCGAAGACTGAGGCACCCCCATAGAGACATTCAGTGCACAGACAACAGGCTCTCTGATTTAACACATTAAACACTATCGGAGAAGTAGCTAGTGAACCGGGCACAGGCAGTCATTTGAGAAGCCAAGGCTCTTGAATCTGCCAATAAGGACACAGTGATTGACAGAGATGAAAGCCTTGGCCACCTCAATGAAGCTTTCTGCACAATAACGTCTTTAATCAATGGTGGTTATGATGTCGTTTAGGAACTTGAGCGTGGAAAAGGTGCACCCACGACCAGCACTGAATATGGAAAAATAATAAAGATGACATGGCAGGATGGAAATAAGTCTGTAACAGTTAGGGTTGAGAGTCCCACGCTTTGAATAGGGGAATGACTGACACAGATTTCCGATCTTTACGCATCTCTGATGATGTGAAAGTGAGGGTAAATAGGCTAGTAATGGTGTTTGTAACGATTTATTCACTTTGGTGCTTTTGAAGGGCTCCAGAATGAGTTTGCAATTACTGTAAAACCTTATCCCACGTAACAGATTAACAGATCATCTTTGTCTGTGTAGTTATTGTAAGTGGTACCACTTCTCATTCCACACCTTCTACAAGACAACTGGGAAGTATTCATTCAGGCATAGTTATAGACTCTAACTGAAAAGCTGCAACATTTCCAGTTGGGAAAGTATGAAGAATTATGAAAATGCATGCATTTAATTCTGTACAGTAAATAGCTTTAGATGAGAGTTTCTGCTAAATATAATGTAAATGTTGGATGTTATTTGAAGAAAATTTTCTACAGCCAGAAAATGAAAAGCTGCAATAGGCAATTATCTGTGTTATGTGGATTTTAGTTACAAAAATATTGTGACTAAACATGAAGCCCAACATTTCAAAGTGGAAATTATACACTTCATAAGCTTTTTCAAAGCTCAAATACACTTCAGATTATACATTCTAGCCAATGTCTTACACCAGTAAACTGACTCACTCGATAGAAATGGCGCCGTTGTGGATGGCTGCCATTTCTCGTGCTCCCTACCAACTTTGCATTTGTAAAATTTTTACTGTTTCACACATTCTTTTCTTGTAATTTAGCTGCATTTGCAAGCGCTTTAATAACTTATGACAGACAGAATATACTGGATGTTAAAACCGCACTGGAATCCACATCTTTGTCTAGAACATCAAGTTCAGCGAACATCTCGGAATACACAGGGTTGGGCTTACCTGAGCAGGCACCTGGAAATCGACGCCGACGGAGGAAGCGGGGGAGAGTTTTGATCCGACTGCGGATGCGTTGTACACAGAATTTGATGGAATATATTGTTGTCAGTGTCTCATGTGAAAACACAATTACATTATTGTTTACATGTATAGGTTGGCTCTCTATTCTCATGTCTTCTTCTTCTTATTATTATTATACGTTATTAGTTACACTCTTTTAATCCTTTATAGTTTTTATTATTACAAATGCATTGCTGAGCCATGGCACAAGAATTTCAATGTACATGAAATTACATCTGTCTCTTGAACATGGTCTGACAATAAACTTGAACCTAAACTTGTCAGAGGGGCATCTAATTAGTAACCACTTTATTGAAGACTAGTCATTGGGCAAACCAGTCTACCAACTTCTTTTCAGGCCATCATCAAGCTAGACATTCACACTACTCAAATTAGGACGTGTTGGGATAAATGTGGCAGCTTTGTTTCAGGACTGATGGACCTTTGCTTTGATTGAAAATAACCAATGTGTATTCGTTCAGCAACATTGACTCCCTCAGAATCCTGAAATAGTCTACAGCTGTTCCAACCTAAACGGCATGAGAAACAACCACATTGGGTTTATTCGCTGTCAGCCTGTTTCATAAACATTCCCTGATTCCCCGATGTGTCTGAAATGTTCAGAGTCGACAAATGCAGCATTTAGAGTCTACAATGCAGTTCACGCTATCATGGGAATACTGCATTTAAATATTCATCAGACTCTTGTGCTGAGCTGCTGTGTCATGATTGAACAGAATCCTCTGTCTTGTTCTGAGGCACCCTGGCCATCTGAAACAGCATTCACGGTGGTTTCATCAGTATTGATTCTGCTGTGTAGCCAAAGGCTGAGACACACAGCTGTACCGTATGCTAACTACAAAGCAGGCGTTGGTGTTTGTTGACTATAGCTGGAGGCCACCAAACCGTATGAATTGTAAAATGTTTCAATCGAAATATACAACAATACTATAGTATGGCAAACCGTTTCTGAATTAACACAAATGTCTTACATCTTGTATAATTTGGCCTTTAGCCATTGTATTAATCATCTTGTCTTTGCATGATGTTTTCTAAAAAAACAAATATTACCCAGAATGCATTAGATCAAATGTAGCATGGAAGGTAGAAATAACTCAATTCTAAGTTTATTTGTCACATGGACAGGACAATAATAGTGCCACACCTCCAACAATGCAGTGGTGGTAAAGAAAAAATATATAAATAAAGACCATAATGTGCTGTATAATTGTCAACAATACTCTATAAAAGTAAGGAGAATTTAGACAAAGCTGTATATTCAAACAGTACACCAGAGAATTAATTGTGTTACACTGCATGTATGACAAATAAACATGAGTTTTATTTTGCATTTGGTAATATTTAGAGAGCAATATCTCAATAAATAAAGTGTTTTTATACCAGAGACTGAGCCATTATGTAAGGGACGACTTGCACAGGGAACTAAGCAGCATGACAATGTTATCAGCTCTATGCGTGTGCATGTCAAAATGTCATATTAATAGCATCAGATTATCATTATATATGGGCAGCATGCATGCAGCTACCACCTTATGTTCTAGACCTAATGACAGGTATGGATGTCAAGTAAAACTGGAGCTGTACTCAGGTTTTCTCTGTTTTACCCTCCACGACTACATTTTACATTTTAGTTATGTAGCAGACACTCTTATCCAGAGCGACTTACAGTAAGTACAGGGACTTTACCCCTGGAGCAACTTAGCGTAAAGTGCCTTGCTCTAGGACACAGCGACATTTGCCACTGTCAGGGATTGAACCAGCAACCTTCCAAACACAAGTCTGACACCCATGCCATCTGATTTCCTTCTCCTCCTGTGCCTCTCTTTTCCTCCGTCTTTCTCTCCGTCTCTCTCGTACCCTTCAGGTGAGCTCCATGTCTATTCATGAAGATGTACTGTACACCAACACACAGACACCCCACACAAATCCCAATTCCCCAGGGCAGTGAAGGGGATATCTGCCCTGTGTAGGGTTCCGTCTTTTGAATGGGACGTTAAAGGGTTGTCCTGATTCTCTGTGGCACTTAGCGTAATAGAAGGGATGTTAACCCTGTTGTCCTGGACAAATTTCCAATCTGCCCTCATATCATCATGACAACCTAAACATCTCCAGGTTTCAACTGGCTCATTGGCCCAGGACTTTGACTGCAAATGAGAATAAGTTCTCAGTCAACTTTCCTGGAAAACAACGGTTAATATTAATAATAATAATTTGTGTAAAAAAATCATGTTGGGGAAAGGCAGTTATCTTTTATAATCTTGAAACATAAAATGAAGGGGTTGAGAGTTTAGAGTCTGAACAAATAGGGAAAATAGTACATAGAGTATGTACTATATGTTTGTGTGTGTTGTCTGATAATATTTGAAGTCTTATATCTCAACTGTTCATTGTTGAATTATTACCCAACCCGACTATCTAAACATCACTCTTAGCAGTAAATAATTTAGCCTTGTCATTAAGGCTCTGGAACTAAATAGCTGTCAGCTAAATTCAAAGCAATGATACATAATATGTCTAAAGTTATGATGTAATCACTTGTAACTGTTTGTGCAATTCTTCTAATTAGCAATATTAATTACTCTTGTTCCCTTAAAGAAGCCTTGTCTTTAATCACACACTGGCCTCTCTGATCTTGTTGGTCTGTTTCCTACCCACTCCTCACCTCTTCTTCCCTATTCTCCCTTCCCCTCCTCACCTCTTCTCCCCTATTCTCCCTTCCCCTCCTCACCTCTTCTCCCCTATTCTCCCTTCCCCTCCTCACCTCTTCTCCCCTATTCTCCCTTCCCCTCTCTTCTTTCTGCAGATAGAAGACATAGTGACCCGTATCCAGGATGAGACGGAGGGCATTCAGATCCGAACGGTAAAGAGCTTCCTGACCAAGATACCCAGCGTGGTCACAGGTGAGACAGGTGTAGAGGTACTGAGATGGACAGGTGTCGAGATACTGATGGACAGATGTTGAGATACTGATGGACAGGTGTTGAGATACTAATGGACAGGTGTTGAGGTACTGATGGACAGGTGTTGAGATACTGATGGACAG
>JACXGM010040930.1:0-10188 GCA_016801145.1 Umbra pygmaea
CACACACACACACACACACACACACACACAGACTGAGCGCGTGATGAGCTGCCCCACTGGAGATATGATTGACGTAGTGACAGCCTGAGAGATGTAATCAGCAGCCTCTCTCCACGTCCAGCCCTTCCTCCAGCAGCTCCATCGCTCTATCTCTCACCATGGATGGAATATGGAGCCTGAGTTATTTTCTGTGACCTGCGGGGGAAATGGAGAGGGGGGAGGTAGTCAGGAGGGAGGGGGGGAGCGAACGAGGAGGCAGCAGGTGGATTTGCGGTGACCCAATCACATAGTGTTAACCAGGGAACAGGACAAAGCAGACACGCTGATGGGATTACATGCAGATGGGGTCTGCCTCTCTCGACGAGTCGACCATGCTCTTTTCTTGGCCGGTGCGCGTGCAAGTGCGTATCCATGTGCTCATCTGTGATTGTGGATGTGTGTGCGTGTGAGAGAGCTTGTGGGCGATTGGGAGGAGATAATTGTGTGCGCGTGCCTTCCCGTGTGTCTACTTTTCCAGCCAAGCAGGTGGCCGTCTTTGATTCATATTCATTGATGGTCGCTGTCCGCCGTTGTGTCTTCCTGTGGTGGGCGGGTGGACAGGGCTCTGCTCAGCACAGAGCTGTTTAACAGTCATTAAATGGAATGAGAAGAACATTGTCATGTTTCAAAGTCATTAGAGCAACATTATCCTGCACATCTGGTGGTCTGGGATAACCAGTGAACACATCAATAACGACACCATCTCCCAGCTTAATGCTGAACCTACCTAACCGCGTCGGCCATGTTGTTTTTTTGCCCCCAGAAGGAGTAAATACAGCAAGGCCAAGCAGGACACTGATGAAGAGAAACACCTTCACCAGGGTAGGCCACTCAATGTACTAATGAGAGAAACACCTTCACCAGGGTAGGCCACTCAATGTACTAATAAGAGAAACACCTTCACCAGGGTAGGCCACTCAATGTACTAATAAGAGAGAATAATTTGTCTGACAGACACTTCAGATGAAATGCTGTTTTATTGTTGCAGTTGAGACTTAAATATTCCTTCTGGAATTTCCCTGTTGACAAAATGTTTTTTTTAAACCCATGTTGTGCTGGATGTGTACATTGTTCATTTGAACATAATCTACAAAAAGAATCACTATCATACCTCAGTTAGCCGTGAAATTCCAAGTTGGAAAGAGACAAAATTTCAAAAATCAGCACATTATTGACACTGCATACAATTTTTGGGGACGGCGAGTCACGGGTGGCATCTTTACTGACAGCTTTGTTAGTGTCCATCTAAGGAGGAAGATGGCAGTATGAAGCATGCCGTGTGGCTACGAGAACTAAGGATGGGCTGCTGCATTAAACCTTCCTCTTTTCTCTCAGGTGTAAGAATATATGTAGACCCTTTTACCTACGAGGACCCCAACCAAGCTGTCCGAGAATTTGCCAAGGAGATCGATGCTTCCTGTATCAAGATTGAGAAAGTAATTGGCATTGGTATGGAAATAACTTGTTTTTTATTTTTGTCAACATCGCTTTCTATGTTATTAATTTGACAGGTTCTGGAACAGTAATATTTGGCCAGACTATTAGGTCAATAGGGGGAAAAAACACATTAAATACACAGTTCCTCTTTTCCTCTGCCTGCTAGTCAGCTGGTCACCAAATAATAAAACAATCAATAGCCATTTTACTCTCTTTCTGCTCCGCTAACATGGAGCCGTTGGAGAGGGGAGAGGTCAAATAACCACTAAAGGCCATTCCGGCTTTCCAACTGTCCCCCTCCTCAAGGAGATATAGATGTTGGATACCTGCAATTATGCGATTGCTTAACCATTAAGAATGTGGGTAATTGTATGTGTATGTAGTGAGTATGTATGTGTATTTGTGGTAAGAAAGAGTGTATTTGTTTTATATAAATATATATACTGTATATATATATATATATACATATATATATATATTCACCTTTATTTATCCAGCTAGCCATATGAGGACTGATTCTCATTTGAAATAAGGTCCTTGCCTCAAAAGCATAATAATGCAAAGATTATATTTCTACATAAAATATACAAAATACTGAAAAATAATCTATTTATAATGTGTAAAATTAGATCAGTTTAGAGTTTAGGTCCATAATCTGTGTGTGTGAGTATGTTGAGGGGGTGGTGTGTATTTTTTGTATTAAAGTGTTTGTCTTCTAGGTGAGTTTGGGGAAGTATGTATGTTTTGTTGTAAATTGTGTGTATGTTTATGTTTTATGGTAAAATGTGTGTGTTCTATATGAGTTTGGATTTGATTTGTAGTAAATTGTGTAGGTTTTACTTTAAATTGTGTGTTTTCTAGGTGAGTTTGGCGAGGTGTGCAGCGGTCGTCTCAAGATGCCAGGAAAGAGGGAGATCTGTGTGGCCATTAAGACCCTTAAAGCTGGCTATACTGACAAGCAGAGGCGGGACTTTCTCTCTGAGGCTAGCATCATGGGGCAGTTCGATCATCCGAACATTATTCACTTGGAGGGCGTGGTCACCAAGTGTAAGTTGACTCCTGATTGGAGGACTTTTATCTTACAACCACTGAGTAATTTTACTCAACGAGTCATTAACATAAATACTGAGCTAATATGAAGACCCAGTGATTGTCTATATTGTCACTATTGACAATAAAGTTAAATTTGTGATACCCTCTTTGAATCATTATCTATACTTTTTTAGATAGGAAAGGCATAAGGTGGGCTGTTGCCATTTCATCCCTGTTACCCAGGGGGCCATGGTTGGGGGTGGGGATGTGGTGGGCCTGGACACAGCGCCTATCCTGGGAATCCCCAGGTGGCTTGTGGCCAGATGGATCAGGTCTGGTCCAGGTCTGCTACTGGGGCTAAAGTGTCCTGCGCCAAGCCCAGCTCATTAATCATGGTGTCAGCTGTAAATGTGTTAGGGGTTAGAGAGTGATACCCTATCTCCAGGGCAGAGCCTGCACTGCCACCAGGCCAGACGCTGACTCTTCACCCCACACCCTCACCTCTTGTTGCTTGAAGTGTTTTTTGGGAAGGCGGGGTGTATGTGTGGGAAACTATTTTGTGTATGGGTGTGTTTGAGATACTTTTTTATTGATGTGTTACTGTGCTGGGGTTTTACTTCTTCAAGTCACCTGCTGGAGTTACTAAATGCATTCAATTTGGTCCATGTGCGTGTTATCGTAGATGTGTATTTATCACAAAGCCATGCTCGTTAGGGTGACAGACTGGTTTGATACATCGAGAAAACAGCCAGCCTGATCTGCTCTACTTAGTAGGAAAGAAGACGAATCACAGCCCAACATGACTGAACCAGGCATCCCTACCAGGACAGATACGCTAGCTGTAATCAGACCGCTCACCACAGAGCCAGATGGAGGTGAAGGAAGTGAGAGATGTGGAGAGAGAGAGAGAATGAGAGATCAAGGATGTCAGTAATTTAGAGATAAGCAGAGAAAGAGAGAATGAGAGATCAAGGATGTCAGTAATTTAGAGATAAGCAGAGAGAGAGAGAAAGAGAAAGGTTTGATATGTGCAAGATGGGAGAAGGACAGAGCTATTGAGCTATTGAGAACGGGAATCTGGCAATGTGAAAGTTGTTTTCCCTACTAACAACGTGTCATTTAGAAATGTTAGGATAGTTTCAAACCACAGTAATGTTTTTTTGGGCTTCAGTCAAAGTTTTTAGAGAAAAAAATGATTAAAAATAAAAGCAAATTGTAAAGATTTTTGCATCCCTCTTCCTCTCTGGCCAGCCTCCTCACGTCTTTGTAATGACAAGAAGCTTGACGCTCGTTTCTTTGCAATTAGTCCTTCACACTTGAGTGTGTCTTTGGAATCTATTATGAATCCATTATTTGAATTGCACTTTCCCCCCCTCCCCATTCCAATCTACTTAAAAGGAACTTCCATCTCGTCCTACTACGGCAGCACTGCATGTCCAATAGGCCAATTAAGTCTTATTAATTATTGATGAATTCTAAATATGCTCTAAATACATAAATATACTCAAATCACTTTAAGATCCAGAGCTTAGCCAGTATAGCCTGTCATCTTGACCTTTTATTATTTTTTTCGTAGCGTCACTGACAATAATTAAAAACCACGGCCGTCTATCGCTAGTCGTTAACATTTTAAGCCTTCCTAGCTTTTCTCTGGGACGTGATGCATTTAAATTCCCTAATTTACATAATGTAAGCCCTGGGAGATTTTAAAGGATACTTTTCTTAGAAGTGTGAGTTAGGAACAGGTCTTCGTGGTCTCCTACTGCAGTCGGCTCTTTTTAATAATGTTCAGCTACCACTGCTTTAACATTTGTCCAATACATCCCCCTCTATCCTGCCTCACAAATTTTTTTTGCCAGGTGATAATCTGCCTATTTGCGCGCTTCCTACCCAGAGTTCATTGCCAAAGGCAGCGGGATGCATTCTGTAAACAAGACATTAGCATGCAAATGGATGAGGTGGATGAAGGGGGTTTGGGAAGGGGCGAGCTAGGGGTCGTAGGTCAGACGCTCCTCAGACTTGATTGGGGAGCTGTCAATCAACGGCGGCCCGGGGGCAGCAGTGGAGAACAAAACAGAACAAAGATGGCTGACAAAGGGGCTCCCCTCTCCAGTTTAACTCCACTTCCTCTTTGGGGCGGCGCTTGAGCCCTGTGAGTCATGGAGTGCCAATCACGCACCAAGCTCCCGAGTGTGGAGAACTTCACCTTTAGTCCCCTTGAACAACTAACTTCTTCAGTTAAACACGCTAACAACTGAAATACACGGGCAAATGAATCTCTTAAAAGAGTTATGTGAGTTCACATCTTTGAAATCATTCATAGTCATAGCACAGCATGTAAGTATTCCAAGAGGAGTTATAAGTAAACGGTTCACCATGTGTCGCTGGTATGGCTGGTTAGGCAGGCGCCATCTTGTTAGCGCTATGGGACAAACACACACTGGCCCCAACATCTCTCCGCCCCTCGTCAACGCCGCCTCTCACGAGTCACACAAAGACACACAAACCTTCACAGAACCACCAGGGATTCTCCTCGGTCCCACAAAAAGAAAGAGACAGACGCTCCCCCGAGACAGACAGGGAGAGACAGAGAGGAGGGTGAGAAAGGGCAGAAAGGAGTGGCGGGAATGACGAGTGACAGAGAGAAAGAGAGAGGGGGAAAGACTGTGGAGACTGGCAGATGTACAGAAACCTGGCATGAAAGGGCAGTGAGAATGATAATGAACAAAATTGACAGATTGTCATAGTTTAAAAAGGGGAGCGAACGCATGGGGTTTTTGTGTGTTTCCTCGTTAGTGTACTGTGCATGTTTGTGTGTGTGTTGGTGTGTGAGAATGTGAGTAAGCGGGTCTAGTGTTCCAGCGGAGAGCCCTGCCAGTGAGTAGAGTAAATGTGGGATGCATGGGTACACCACTACACTGAACTAATAAAATCAGCCAGGTACAGAGACGAATGTAGCACACACTCACACCACACACAGAAGCACACACTCTTCTCAGAACCTCCTGCTGCGCTGTGATGTGCATCGTTTGCCGCCATAATCACATGACTTTCATTATCCCCCCCCCGTTTTTCAGGCAAACCAGTGATGATTATCACAGAATACATGGAGAACGGATCTCTGGATGCATTCCTCAGGGTAAGTAAAGCAGCTTCGTGTGTGGGACGTTTGCATACTGCAATGCTAAAGCGTGACTATCCTGTTCGTTATGCTCTGAATGAATGTCAAACAAGTCGACATAATCCAGATAACGATTCTCTGTCATTCTCTGACATGGCCTAACCTGTGACTGTTTGTTGTTCTAGAAGAATGACGGGCGGTTCACAGTGATCCAGTTGGTGGGAATCTTGCGTGGCATTGCGTCAGGCATGAAGTACCTGTCGGACATGAGCTATGTTCACCGAGACCTGGCCGCACGAAACATCCTGGTCAACAGTAACCTGGTGTGCAAGGTGTCGGACTTTGGCATGTCACGGGTCCTAGAGGACGACCCGGAGGCTGCCTACACTACTAGGGTAAGTGTTTGAGTGTGCCTGCAAATACTTGCTTTTCTGCATTTACTGTGTCTATTTACAGTTCATCACAAACTGTGACTTATCAATCACAGGGAGGAAAGATCCCTATTCGTTGGACAGCCCCAGAAGCTATCGCCTACAGGAAGTTCACATCGGCCAGTGACGTGTGGAGCTACGGTATTGTCATGTGGGAAGTGATGTCGTATGGAGAAAGGCCATATTGGGACATGAGTAACCAGGATGTAAGTATACAGTATATTAGCCTTAAAACTAATATATATATATATATATATATATATATATATATATATATATATATATATATATATATATATATATATATATATATATATATATATATATATATATATATATATTGTTACAGGACTGTGCAAAAGTCTTAGGCACCTTACACTGTAAAAAAACAGTGAAACAACAGTAAAATACGAAAGTACTAGTAATTTGCTGCCAGTATTTTTCTATTAATTTCTAGGATTATTCAGAAAATCCTTTGTGAACACAGTAAATGTCTGTTTACACAAAGATCTGATATTACTTTTAACAGATCAGATCTGTGTGTAAATCGGATCAGATCTTTGTGTTCATAAAGTATTTTCTGTTGTTGTCTTAAAGGAAATGTCCATAGAATAATAGAAAAAGTACTGGCAGCAAATTACCATTCAAAAGTTTTTTTCTACAATAAAAATTGTCTTCTGCAATAGTGTGTCAGTAGAAAAGAGCAATTGTTCAGATTTGCAAGAGCTCATTTGCCCAAAAAAATAATTTCACAGAGTATTGTTTGTATTTTGTTGAAGAAAGTATCATAGTATGTAGTTGATCACTTCTTAAATAAAATACTTTTTGTTGGGGGGGGCTGTTTTTCTAATTTTAATACACTTTACTGTATGAGTTTTATATTTAAGAAAGTTTTTTATGCAATATTTTTTCACACTGTTTGTTAGCTGATCAATGTAATTAAGCGAAACTACAGCGGTTCAGTACTGTAGCTCTCATTCTACCATATACCCTGACCTATATAATATGCCCTCGCTTCCTAGGTGATCAAGGCTATAGATGAGGGATACAGGCTGCCCCCACCCATGGACTGCCCAGTAGCACTTCACCAGCTAATGCTTGACTGCTGGCAAAGGGAGAGGGGTGACAGGCCCAAGTTTGGGCAGATCGTCAACATGCTGGACAAACTGATCCGTAACCCCAATAGTTTGAAGAGGACCGGAGGAGAGACTGCACGGTGAGAAACGTTGCTTAAACTTTCTGTCGCAAAACCCATTGTCTGTTGGCATTCACAGACACCCCAATGCCTGTTAATCGTTCCAACTCAAATTGATCAATGTGCCTTCGTAACAATCCCATGGTGTTCACATTGCTTTCCAGATTATTCTGTTTCCCTTTGTTTCTAGTAAAACCTCGCTGTCTGCTTGTCTTGTAGATTAATTTCACTTTTGATATGCAAACCCCCCTGGGTCTAGGCAATGAGGAGTGAATGGTGAGCGTTATGCAAAGCAATGAAGACATGTGTTTTCTGTGCTATGCTAAATCCATCATCAACGTTAAGATTATAACAGATACATCCAAGTCAATGCCAACTACAAAAGCGATTTCAAAGGAAAACGCAGCTGGTCACAGACATTGCAGTAGCTTGTTCATCGTGACAGAATTAGTTGAAGATGGCAAGATGATTAACAACTAGAAAATTAGCCAGCCTGTATGACCAGTTGGTGTACAAAGCAATTCTACAAAAATAATTAACAAATGTTTTACGTCTATGGCAACATCAAAGAAGAACTACCGACCAGACTTTGTGCAAAATACAGTATTTTTCGCTTTTAAATGTTGGAGTTGTAAGCAGTCACTTATCAACATAGTAGCTTAATATGTCAATAACATTACTGGACTATGTTGGTAACCTTTAATGAAAGCAATAAACTACAAGGCAGTTGTATTTCATGAATGCACTATGCGTCGGGTTAAAACAATTCCATTTACCTGCGACTGTATTCAAGATACAGATGTCTCTTGTGTTTACTCATTGATGTCTGCTCAGGACTGGATTATGGACTTCCAGACAAACTATGTGGTACACTCTGTATAAAAAGTATGGTTTAATAAAGTGCAGACACACAATAGTAGTTGGCAGTTATTTCAAAACAAATATGCCCTTTTAAAGTAATCATCAGTCATAGGACCCTTGTGTGCCAACAGACCTATAGTCATTCTGGCCGGGAAGTATTTTCCACTTTACAGGCACAAAACATATGCACTCACACATACTCACAGCTTGCACTGTGTCATACTGACAGGGACAGCCAAGTCCTAAAGGAGTAATTAGTGGAACCAAATCCAATAAACACAGATTTTACATTTATATGAGGAGATGTAAGGAGGGAGGGCTGTTCAACACAGAACAGTATTTCGGGGCATGCAGCTAGGGACTAGCAGGGTATAAGTGGGTAAACCATGGAACACAGGGTCCCTAACAAGATCACATCAACACACTGAGTTATATGACCTGGGGGGATGTTTATTACTCTAGAGCCCCCTCACCATTAGACCCCTATCCTGATCCTAGCCACCCCACACGGGTCCCGGGGCCTCTCAGCCAGGCCGACGCAGTGTTTAAACCCGGCAGCCCCTCTCTGCCAACACCTGTTAAATTATGGAAGAGTGGAGCAGCAGAGCAGGACTTCAATGAGCACACTCAGTCCCTCGCCGTGGCCACACAGGCCCTGGATAAATTTTTGATGGCTGACATCTTGGTGAAGCTCGAAATGGAGGGTTTAAGGGATGGAAGATTTAAAACAGACTTGTTTGGTTTTGCTGCGTGTGGAGTCTGCGGACAATGAGAAGGAGTTACGTTAATATGTCTTTATTTCAAAAATGATGTGTGTTATTTTAAACTTTAGTTAACCAGGTGGACCAGTTGAGAACAGTTTCTCATTTGCAACAGCGACCGGCCAAGATAAAGCGCAAAGGAGCAAGACGATAAAGTTACACATGAAGTACACTTAATAAGATCTAAATTAAAGAGGTAGATCAATTGGTATGCAATAACAATGGAATAGGTAACACTTGAGCATAACTGTGCAAATGATAATTGTGCAAATAACATACAATAAATAACTGAACTTCCAGATGAATGTGGATGAGCAAGGCACTAGGGCATAAATGCGTAAAGGGACCACGAGTTCTCAATAGGGTTTAGGTCAGGTGAGGAAGTGGGCCATGTCATTATTCTTTCATCTTTAAGACCTTTACTGGCTAGCGTACTTTGATGCAATGTGATGGAGCATTTCCCTGCATGAAAATCATGGTATTTTTGAAAGATGTAGACTTTTTCCTGTACCACTGCTCGAAGACAGTGTCTTCTAAAAACTGGCAGTAGGTCTGAAAGTTGTGGTTGTGTCCATCATCAACCCGAAAATGACCAACTAGCTCAATACCAGTAACCCACCTTCACCTTGCTGGCGTCTGAGTCAATGTTGAGTTCTGTGCCTGTTACTGATCCAGCCACAGGCCTATCCATCCAGTCCGTAAAGAGTCACTCATCTCATCAGTCCATAACATCTCACCGGTCTGTCTTCAGATATTTCTTGATCCAGTCTTGATGTTTCAACTTATATGTCTTGTTCAGTGGTGGTCAGGTTTCAGCCTTCCTTACCTTGGCCATGTCTCTGAGCACTGAACACCTTGTACTTCTGGGCATGCTAGGTAGGATTGTAGTTCTGGAATATGACAGCACTGGAGGATAATGTGTTCCTGGTAGCTACACCTTTGAGTCTTAAATCTTTGGCAGTTAAACACGTTGCTTGCGACCCTGTTGACTATTTTTTCTGGCCCATTTTGCCTGAGGAACAGAAGCTGCTTAATAATTATGCACACCTTGATATAGGGTGTTGCTCTCCTTAGGCCACAGCCTCCCTCCTTACAAAGATGCACATCACCTGATCAGTGGTGGGCCGTCAGGGCCTGCAAGGCCTTCTCTGCAGGCCCAAAGATAATCAGAATCAGAAATGTATTTTTGTACTTCTTTAATATATTTTTTTATTTAATATATTTTTCAATAATATATATTTTACAAAGTTCATTTAAATTAGTCTATATGGTGATTTCATTACTACAGTAAGTTCTTTTCAGTTGCCTTGC
>JACXGM010040931.1:0-10181 GCA_016801145.1 Umbra pygmaea
AAGTAGGCTGAAATGGACAGGCTGTTGCATCCGCAAAACTGCGCTCTGGCCCGGCCGTCAAATCGAGAGAGAGTTCCTCTATATTCAAATGAGGAGAAACACTGTGTGAATGATTGACGAACGCGGGGAGCGACAGATACAGCGCACGCGCACACGCGCGCGCCACCCCCCCCACCGCCGGCCGCTCCATCCAAAGTCCTGGGCCGAATTTTTTCCCAGTCCATCCCTGCCTTCACTTGAATAATGATGATAAACTGAATTAATTAGCATCCGTGCTAATTACATTTTGAATGACACAAAGTTTTATCGCAAAGTATTTTGCTTTAACATTAAAATATATGTGCCAGATTTGGTCCAGTGCGCTAAACTCCGGAGCATACATGTCCCCAGCTCAGCCAACTGTTTGTCCCCTTTCTATCTGACTCATTCCTGTCTTTTTGGCTTCTGCTTCCAACTGTCGGGTCAAATAAAATAATAAACAAATACCCACCCCTCCAAATTATTCTATAAAAAGAAAAAGATTAAAATATTTCAAGTAACAATCACAAAATCACAACGAAGACCCTCATAATGTCACATGATTTTAGTGTTTGTGTTTGTAGTCTTGAAAAAAACATTTCACAACTACAAGTGGTTCATCTGTTGCTTTCTTTTGTATGTTCTACTGTATTGCAGTCAAAATAAACAAAAAGCACAATGTTAGCTGCCTTTAATGTTATAATGGGAACACAAGAATACATCTTTATCGGACAAATATTCTCTGATATAAACAATAAGAGTGGCCTTGTGTTTTCCTTATACCCTTTCTTAATCTCAATGTTTCTTTTGGGCTTCTGAAGAATAGTATTGAAGTAGCATCTCCAAAGCTGGCTGTAGCAGCTTGCTGGCTATTATGTGCCCAAATGACTATGATTTGGCTCCATCACATCTTCAAAGGGGCTGTGATTCCATTTAACCACACTCATAGTGTGACAATAAATATGATATCCACACTAAGGCCTTACTTCAAACCCAGCCTTTGACGTTTGCAACACACATGCTGCCAGACTACTTGTTCCATCTCCATCCGCATGTCTGTTTGTTATTATGAAAGCCAGGCCATTTCATTCCAACCATCTACCATGGTCGTGCCAGGAGACAATGGCATTCAGCGACTGAGTTGATTGTGGGCCTAAATATGTGTGTAGGTGTTTTTGTGTGTGTGTGTGGTGATGTTGGGCCTAGACGGTAGCCGTTATTTCATTGATAATGGAGTGTGTTGGAGAGTGTTAGAGTGGGTACATAATGGGGGATAATTAGGATTCCGGGAGTCTGGGGAGTAGACGGTGAAGAACAGGAGCCAGATGAAGAGAGTGAGTTGGAGGAGCCACTGTGGGGACGAGTCAACAACAAGCACTGGTGTGTGTGAGTCGGCGTTTGTGTGTATGCAGATAATTGTATGTGTGCTCAGGCTTTAGAAAGACAGAGCAAGAGTGAAAAAGGGAGATGAGAAATAGAACCCATCTGGCCAAGCCTATTTACTTTGCAATTAAAACTTTCTTCACCCATCGAAACTCAATACATGTTCAATGAAAATGTTACAAATATAAAGTCCCACTCCTCTGAGTAAATAGGGAAATTATGTGGGGAAATCAAAGGTGTTTATTCTCTGGTGTTTTGGTCTTTTCAAAAACTTGTGTGGGAATTGTGTGCTCTATAGGTGTGCATACATAGTTTTTCATGATTTACCAATCTGTCGACTACTTGTTTTGTATTTATTAGAGACAGCCTTGTATCTATGGGGTAAAATTACTAATGTCTCGACAGCAATGCGTAACCTCTGATAAAAAAGAAAGTCAGTTCTTGTGTATGGAAAAAAAGGCTTATCCAAACAACTAATCTAGAAAATAAAAAACTGTCTAAAAACCTGTTTCAGGTAATTTAACAGGAGTATATCATTTTGCTTATGGCCATTGGCATAAAAAGATAAAAAGCCCTCTATATAAGATTGTCTCTTTCAATGAGTACTTGATGGCGCTTAACGCTAAACTATCAGTGGCTATTTTCTAACAGAACTCATTTCCCCTCCCTTGTGTGTTACAACATAAAATAACAAGCGTTTTCTCCTTAGGCACTTCTGTCTGCTTCTATTAAATGTCCTAACCGATATGAGAATTCAGAATGTATTTTGACTGCATACAATGCAATCCCAACTATTGTTTCCTAGGCAACATAGGCTGTGTTTACCCAGACAGTCAAGTTCATATACACTCACCGGCAACTTCATGAGGTTCACATTTTCAACTGCACGTTAACAAAGCTCTTATGAACTATTCACGTGACATCAAGTCAATGCAGTTAGGCATATAGACATGGTCAAGGCGATCTGCTGAAGTTCAAATCAAGCATCAGAATGGGGAAGAAAGGTGATTTAAGTGACTTTGAACGTTTCATGGTTGTGGTGCCAGACAAGTTGGTTTGAGTATTTCAGAAAGTTAATTTGGGATTATCCCACACAACCATCTCTAGGGTTTACAGAGAACGTTCAGAAAAATAGTAATATGAACTATATAAATATATTTAAAATATCCAGTGAGTTGTTGATGTCATAGGTTAGAGGAGAATGGCCAGATGGGCTCGAGATGATAGAAAGGCAACATTAACTCAAATAACTACTCGTTACAACCAAGGTATTCAGAACAGGATCTCTGAATGCACAACATGTCAAACCTTGAAGAAGATGGGCTACAGCAGCAGAAGACCAAAACTGGGTGCCACTACTGCTAAGAACAGGAAACTAAGGTTACAGTTTGTACGTGCCCACCACAATTGGACAATAGAAGATTGGAAAAATGTTGCCTGGTATGATGACTCTCGATTCTGCTGCAACATTCAGATGGTCAGGTCAGAATTTATCATAAACTACATGAAAGCATGGATCCATCCTCTTATGTATCAATGTTTCTTGCTGGTGGTGGTGGCGCAATGGTGTGGGGGATATTTTCTTGGCACACTTTGGGCCCCTTAGTCCCAACTGAACATTGTTTAAAATCCACAACCTACCTGAATATTGTTGCTGAACATGTCCTTTTCTTTATGATGTACCCACAGTGTACCCATCTTCTAATGACTACTTCCAGTAGGATAATCCACCATGTCACAAAGCTTACATGATCTCAAATTGGTTTCTTGAACATGACAATGAGTTCACTGTACTCAAATGGCCTCCGGCGTCACCGGATCTCAATCCAATTGAGGACCTTTGGGATGTGGCGGAACGGGAGATTCGCATCATGGATATGCAGCCGACAATTCTGCAGCAACTGCGTGATGCAATAATGTCAATACGGACCAAAATCTTTGAGGAATGTTTCAAACACCTTGTTAAATCTATGCCATGATGAATTAAGGCAGTTCTGAAGGCAAAAGTGGTCCAAACCGGTACTAGCAAGATATACCTAATGAAGTGGCAGGTGAGTGTGTATATACAGTATAAATATTACTAATTGATATTTTGACAAAACCGTTCAGATCAAAAAAATATCTGATATAAAACAATTTGATCAAAAGACCAATAAGTGGGGCTCATAGGACTTAGTTATTGAAAAGTGTTCTCCAGGCAGATCCGACTTGGAGGGAGAAATGATTTGATTGGTTGATTCGAAACAGAGAGCGGACCTCACATTACGTTTACTTTGATTTATTATTTCAATTTACAGTATAGTACAGGATTACATTTTAACACTCCATTGTGGTTAAGGTTAGGTGTAAGGTTAGATATGATTAAAAACGGAGAAAACTATGCTCATGTACACATTTCCGAAATCATGTGAGGTCCGCCCTTAGTTATGATGAACCAATCAAATGATTTCTGCCTCCAAGGCAGATCTGCATAGAGAACACTTTTCAATACCTAAAACTCCTATGTGCTAAATAAAAACCGGCCAAGTAGACCTTTAAATACCAATTCCATCTTTTCGCACATAAACCATACACATCAATATGTTTTAGCACTTCATCATGACCCTATCTAATATTCATCATGAACCAAACTACAATTCATCATGAACCTAACTAAAATTCATCATGAACCAAACTACAACTCATCATGAACCTAACTAAAATTCATCATGAACCTAACTAAAATGTATCATGAACCTAACTAAAATTAATCATGAACCTAACTAAAATTCCTCATGAACCTAACTAAAATTCATCATGAACCTAAATAATATTCATCATGAACCTAACTAACTCTTGCAGACAAGTCCATGTAAACATATTGGAACTGGTGGAACAAAATATTTCTAGAAGGAACGAGGTGTGTGCGATAAGCAGCAGTATTTCAGTTTCATGAGGTTTCATCACTGGTTATTTGGACACGATTTGACAAGTTGTCCCATGGATATGGCTGTAAGAGGGATGGAGCTCCATGTTCTAGCAACTATTTCCACACTCTAAACATGTTGGACAAAGATGAAATACTGCATAATATGAACATGATGAAATCCAATCCTGCTGTTACTTGGGCACAATACCAGACGTACTCACAAAGACACTGCCTAGACCAGTAGGGAATACTACAAGGCACGCTAAATCTACTCAGGGTTTCCCAAACCTAACCAACTTCAGTACATTGCAGGTCCGCTTTCATTCGGATTACAATTGAGAAAAATTCTTCATTGTCTCATTTGACCCACTCCTTTGACATGAAATTTGAAGCACCTGTACTTCTACATCCTACATTTTCATTTTAAAGTTGAACAATAATGCATGGTATACTGTATAAAAAACAACATAATAACTTTTGCTTCTTTTAACAAACTGTCCAAATGAAGACAAGAAGTGATCTTTCAATATATATAAAATGTCTAATTTGAGATATTTTGATACTTCCAGTTTATGGGTAAATGTTAAAATACCAATTTATTTTATCAACTGTAGCTTAGAAAAAGTGCTTGTGGATTATCAGACCCACCTAAGTACATCAAAGATGGCATTCACTATAGGTTGTAAAAGAAAGATGTCACCTTTGTTTATTTCACACTGTACCCAGCTGAATTTGCAAGATAACCTTTCTTTTATATTGATTTCTGGAAAAATGAATGTGGCACTGACTTGCACATGAGTGAATGGATTAGAATTGTCTCAGTGAAGAGTTCAGCATCTAACTAGCCAGGTACAATATGCATAGATATAGTTCGAAGCTGATAAGAGTTAGAGGTAGAAGGACTTGGCACTTCCATTTTGGTCATGATGAAGCGTGAGCTGAACGTGAAGGCAACCAATGCTGGCTAGCGGTAGGAAAGTTGGAAAAGATTTTGTATGTAATATAACATGCCAGTCTTCCAGGGAAGTTAAATACAAACATCTGCCACACTCAGTAACCAATGTTGCCTGCTCCAAACACAGTATTGCCTATTTTCCAGTCATGTAGTGTGAGTATTCCACCACAGAGAGGCACTGTTTCCCAGTAAATATTAGATGGGACAACAATCTCTGTCTCCTGGCAGAGCTTATCAAGAAGCACCAGATGTCCACATTACTTTGCAGAGCACTGGACAGTTATGTGTGTAAAGCCCAGGCTCCATCATTGTCGACTGTGTTCAATGGGCATACTCTAGGCACTATTATGGGGTTGTCTGGGAGCCGTTTATGCTAAATTGGATGACGATGGCTGCAGTGGAGTTTAGGAGACCTGTGGAGAGTGGAAATGTCAGATACTTTCATCAGGCTCTGTCTGAAGAGAGAAGAAATACAGTCATCAATAGTAAAAGTGTGCAACAAAGAAAATGCATTGTGACTCTGAGGCTATATTCAGATCCTTTTTTGTTCAGGTTTTGTGGGGAAATACAGCCCTGGTCAATGTGTCTTTTATCCACCAGCTTTAGTTGATTTGTAATCTCAATGACTAACGTTAAAATGGTTAAATCGATCAGCTGATTTGGATCTGGGTGGAGAGATGACTTGATAATGACATTACAACAAACATCGTCCCTGTCTCCACTATCATCTCCAACATAAAGAACACACACTTCACCCCTTCTAATCATTGTTATAATTAAAGCCAGTATCTCCTGGTTCATTTATCTGACAGAATAGACAACCAGAAGGCAGCTGGAAGTTTCCTATAACATTCCTTTTTTTCCTTTCTCACCAAGGGCGTAGGCGTGAGTTTGATGTCGGGGAGACACATCATATATATTCGCAAATTGTTCTTATTATAAGGAGTATGTCCCCCCCATCTCCCCCTGCCTCTATGCCCCCCCTCCTCACTGAAGTGCTCTGTGGTCCCTGAAGCTGTGACGCCAAGGAGAAAAACAGATGAGAAAACAAGTCCTCAGAGGGCATCTATATTACAGGAACTAGGGCTAAACTGTCTCACCCGCTACCATTCTCTTTCTCTTTAGACTTGCCGTCTGGGCAACCACAGCTCATTTCTTTGCCAGTGTCTCAAAAATACTGAAATATATAAATCGGTTTATCCATTTGCCACCTCCTTTGCTGGCAGTGAAGTGCTGACTTTGTGGAACCTGTCAACCATCAGAGTTGCCTCATAATGTTACTTGTCTTCCTGTCGATTTGAAGAATAAATCAGAAAGAACATGTTTGGCGGAAATCTTGAGCGTTGGCGTTTTTGAAGCAGGTATTTTTCACAGAGAGAATGCGAGACTGAGGCAGAAGTTCAGTTCTATTAACGAAATGCACTGGAGGTGAACTCTGATAGTTCAAACTCAATATCATCAGCTGTAACTGTGTGTAAAACATTCTCTGTATCAGTGAAACATGCAATGTAGAAAAAAAGAAGTATACATTTAATTAAGAAGTAATTGAAAGAATTTACCTCTGTCTGCCATGGAACAAAATGATTTAAATGCTTCCATTTATTTGCATAGTTTTTTTATTTTACATTTTTAACAGTGACTTGTTATGCAGCATTCCATTTGTACTTGGAGGTCAGAAAATTCAGAGTTCCTAATCGGAATTTTAACTGGAACACCCACACACGTAGAAATTCCTAGTCAAGAAGTCAGAGACATTTCACTACACCCAAGTTTGTTTTCCAAGATGACAGCACCCTGTATCAACAGTAAGGGAAAGTTGTTGTTACTGTACATTTTTTGTAATTGTTTTTATTTGTTTTTCACGAAAATTGTCGTACACAGTTCTGTCCAACTGTTGTCGTTGGAAATGTTGCTACGACGTTAGAAGTAGTGAAAATACACCGAAATGCACTTTTATCAACTGGTTTAGCTACAAATGGCTAACACGTCTAGTTGTTCTGTAGTTGTTTATATTCTGAAAGGTCAAAAACAACTAAGGCTTTCGTGGGGGTGTCCATCTTGTTTTCCCACTTACACGGTAACTGGAATGCGATCAACTTGTTTTAACTTGGGTGTGGTGTCATTCCCAGTTCCAACCTCCCACCTCCAGCCCAAATGGAATGCAGCATAAATACAACTGTTTTCCAGTTTAATCCAATCACCCTTCGATGTTCTTTCTATAATGTGACTATACATTTTGCAAGCATAGTGATGACGTAGCTCAAAGAAAAGTAAAAATGGGACATATTTTGTCACTCTTACCATCTTTCCCATGCTCCTGCAGCTGCCTCAGTCAGCACCTGGACAGGTCTGAACACTATGACAAGGTATCTTCCTGCCTCCTATAGTAAACAGTACTCAGGCTTGATGTGGTCCAGCAGTGACAGTTTACCCTTACATCCACATCAGTCCTTGATTTTGCCACAGGAGGGATGCCAGCCACTGTATGACCCTGCCAAGCATTGACTAACCCATTAATGTGCACATTTCCCAGACAAATTTGAAGCCCACTGTTGTAGACTTCAACAAGGTTCCGCAAATAACACATGGGTTCTTGGTAATAAAACATGTTCCCCAATGTTTTTCAAGGAACCCAATTCGAGGTGTGGTTTACTCAGGAATCTCTTTTAATCTTGATGGGTTCCCTTGCATCTCAGATTTGAGACAGCAGGCACAGGCAGCCATCACAAAAAAATAGAAAATTATAAATACATTAGAGATGTAATATATAAAAATAAACAATTTGAAATACTGTTTAAAGAATGTTTGCTAATCTTTTTTTTAAAATCATGCCTCAAATATGCTTCAAATACAGGAAGTGTTCTGCTGGATATAACATGATGGACAGCATTTCTTATCTTCAGTGAAAATGCTGTTTTACCCTTCAAAGGTTTTGCATAATGAATATTCAACATGTGATTTTATGCAAGGTTGAGCTAAAACTGAGCTGAGAAACTAGGCTTTACTTCAGTGACATAGCGTAAATGCCATGATTTCATACTTCAAAAGGCACACTTTTAAATGGTCAATCATTTAATAACTGTGAAGTGTGGCATAGCTCACAGCTATGAAACCAAGGGAAAGTAGCTATGAACAAATATATTGTAAGGTACTGTACGTATTTACACCTGTTTCAAAACTTTTAAGTTCATGAAGCGTGCACAATTCTCATGCCCTTTGAATGTTTTTTTTTTACCACGATAAAGCACTTTGGGGAGTAGTGTGGACAAATTTAATGATCTGTATAATACAGTACTTTACCAAGCATTAGTATGCAATATTTAGGTTTAGGATATGAATATCAATATTGTTCCTTTCATAACTGTCACAATGTTTCTGGTAGAAGTACCAGGCAGGAATGTATCTTAATGGCAATACTCTTTAATATTCCTTGAATACAAAGGTGGATGAAACCAACCTACAAACATAGAAAACTCTACAGATGTAAACTCACTGAATACTCTCGTTGAAGAAACAAGGGACATAACAAAAACACACACAACAGCAAAACAATGAATGACAAGAAACAAGCAAAAAGAGGGGAACTTGTAACGCCCAGCCCAGTGAGGGCTGGCGTAACAGAGACTTAAAAGAACTGAGACATAAACTAATTTATATATATTAGTTATTTTCATTTATATTGTTTATTCAGGTTCATATTGTGTTTATAGTCAGTGCTTTGCATGTAGGTTTGTGTTTATATCATTTACATGTAATGTCCCTTCAGTTCGCGCTGACACCTCTCTCCCAGTTTGGCCTCCTCGAATAGGGTTAGGTTAGGTTAGACATGTAATTGCGGAACTGATTAGTAACAACATTCAGCCGTGTTAGAGTAGCTAGCTGTTCATGCTATATAAGCTGGCCAAACTGGGGAAGAGGTGTCGGTCATTGATTATGAGATGTTGTTGTGATTATGTTATGTTGGGATTTTTGAAAACATTCCAGGAGCTACGAGTTAAGTAAGTTGTGACAAGTGAGTCGCTAGAGTTAGGAAGTAATTGCGTAGACTCTGTACTTATATTTATGCTGTCAGTGTCTGTGCCGCTTTTTGAAGAGCACCAAAAGCTATATGGGTATATTTGTGGTGCACTCGCTCTGGCTGTACCCTGCAACCTGCTACATGTATTTTCCTCAGAAATGTCGTTACAAATAAATATTGCAATCATCTATCAACAAACATTCTATCTGCCTGCTTGAGTCTCCCTCTCTCTACACCACCACACCAAACCGTAAAAAAAATGACCAACCTTAACGAGGGACTAACGAGACCCAAGGAGAGAGCGCATCCTCAGAGGGAATCAGCCGAGGAGGAATACCAGAGGCTTCGCAGGGCATTTGGCTACATTCCCCAATGTGACATTGGAGGAGCTACCATCAGGCCACCCCTACCATCACGCCAGAGCCCTATTTGGGGCTTTCTTCCTCAAACGAGGAGGACTTTGAGGAAGAGAACTAGGGTTTCCTCAAGTATTTTTTGGGGGGAGGCGGGCAGGCCGAGGTACCCTTGGACTGGCAGCCAGGGCAGTCAGCATTAGCCCAACCAGGGGCCTGTATGGCACCCTATAATGACATCCAGCTGATGCTGTCCCTTCTCCATCATGCCCTGGCTGCAGACCTCCAGGCCCCAGCTCAGCCGGCTCACCTCCAGGCCTCAGCTCAGCCGGCCCACCTCCATGCTCCATCTCAGCCGGCTCACCTCCAGGCCCCTGCACAACCGGCTGCAGTGCCCCCTGGTGGCCGTGGATTTTGAGTACCTGTGTCTGCCTCCGCCACCGGGGTTTGGCGATAAAGCACAGCCAGAACCAGGCCCCCCTGCACCGCTGATACCACGGCTCCTGCACCCCCTATATCACAGCCCCCTGCACAGCCAGAACCAGG
>JACXGM010040932.1:0-10187 GCA_016801145.1 Umbra pygmaea
TGGTGGCACATCATTGGGCATCTCTGAAACTCCACTATCAACTGCTTCCTCGCTGACAAAAAACAATGGGATTTTTGTGTTTGTCTCTTTCAACACAGCAAACAGCTCTGCAGAATCTGGAATATCGCTTCTTTGGCTGACTAGATTGATAGAACCCTTTTGAAAGCACTTTTCCAAAAATTATGTATTCATTTGTTGCCATGCACTACTAGTAATGGACTCATCCTACTTATTAAGTAATCAAAATCTTTAAAATTGATGTCAGCTGGGGGGCAGTTAGCATGGTGTGATCTGGGAAGTGGCTGGTTGTACCTGAGCACATTTATAATGGTTACTCAGGTGCTGATCACAGGGGTAATTCACTAATTACATTTTAATAATTGTTCAGAATTTTTGTAAATGCCATCTTCATTTTGATGTCTAGGGTTAAAGTGTGTGAATACAGCTGGCAAAAGTTAGATTTAATTTATTTTAATATCCAGGGTGTAATGTGACAAAAGATAAGGACTCTGACAGGGTGTTGTCACGGAAAATCACACCTTCCTACCTTCAAACTTCAGTCATGACAGCCAGCTATGATGTTTGTTTTTCTGTAGGCACTGTAGGTCTAAATCTATTCAAATATTGCACAAAAAATTATTTGTGAACTAGCGGATGGTCAAGAGCTCACCTAGCCTGTGCTATCCTCTTGAGGACTTAATAAATTTGTTATTGTTGGAAAAAATAACCAGAGTTAATTTACCAAAACGGTTAATTTAATTTGTTCTATATTGTAAACATTAAAATGAGTGTTACTACAGTAAACAATATAGTCCCATAATGATTATATTATTAATAACATATAGATTCATTATTCAAAATAAGCATGAAAATAACTGATCTTAATGATCAGTTCACTGTATTGATTCAGAATGCCCATCACTAATATTTGTTGGTCCTCATCATCAACAATATTTCACAGATTTCATTGTAGAGACCTAAATATGAACACTTAATTTCACTGGTGGAGGTTAAATAACAACTATAGGGTCAGCTGGAAAAGCCACATAAGCATGAGACGGTGAATCTCCACCTCCATGGTGTTAGGTGTTATTATCAGGCTGGTAAGATCTTTGTTGAAATTATGATTTCAGGAGTCAGGTTGCGGTTGAAATAGAATGCTTTAATTAAGTACTTCTCATTACGGAAACAGGGTCATCATAGCAAGGCATCAAGACGTGTTTGGGAAATGCCCCGAATGCTCTTATGGATCTAGGTTATATAGCCTTTGCATTGTTGTTCACATACCTTCTAGAAGGTTCTCCTCAAATCATGACTTGTCTCATGTGAGAACACGTGCCGGTCACCTTAACTTCTATCACTATCTCTTAATGTCCAGGCCACTGTTCCCAACCTCGATGTTCTGCCTACGTGCCTAACCCTGAACATATAGGCTTCCATTCTACCTAGTGCACTCCTTTCTGAATAACTCAGTTCCCCTTGTCTGTCTAATGTCCTGTCAGTAAAATGCCCTGTTCTATTAGTCTGAATGGCATCTCCATGTATTAGACCTGTGATGGAATTACAGTCTAACCTACAATAGTTCATATAGTTATAAGCAGTCTAATATATAACAGAGTTATAAGTTACAAGTCCTAAGCCATAAGCTAATGCTTATGCTATTGTTATAATATCTGTAAGGGCTCTCTCTCTGTCCTTTGTCATTCTTGGCCTTGCTTCCTTCGTCTCCTCTCCTAAAGGAAAGTCTTATCTTGACCCTGAAGCTTCTCCCTGTCTGTCTAGAATCTTCCCCAACAGGCCCTTAACTATAGCCATATAACTCTCACATCCAGTAATACCATTCTAACCTGTTCAAACTGTATTTAAACATGATTATATAGAATATAATTCTCAACAATGGATTCTACTAAACAGTTTTTTTTTAAGTGTAAATAATACCTTCAAATGTGGCTTTTCCTTCTGTGTTTTCAATCTGGTCACAACCATAAGGTTCCGCTAGAGTGTGTATTCTCTTATGTGCAAACAGTTTTCCTGACACACTAAATGTCTTTCCACACTGATCAGAAGCACAAGGTCTCTCTCCTGTGTGTATTCTCTTATGTACGACTAGACATCTTGCCCGAGCAAATTTCTTTCCACACTGATTACACTCATAAAGCTTCTCTCCAGTGTGTATTCTCTTATGTACCATCAGGTTTCCTAAAGCAGCAAATCTCTTTCCACACTGATCACAACCATAAGGCTTCTCTCCAGTGTGTATTCTCTTATGTACCACCAAGGTACCTGACTGAGCAAATGTCTTTCCACACTGATCACAACCAAAAGGCTTCTCTCCAGTGTGTATTCTCTTATGTACGACCAGTTGTCCTGACCAAGCAAATATCTGTCCACACTGATCACAACCATAAGTCTTGTCTCCTGTGTGTTTTTGCTGATGAACCTTTAATTTATTTGAAGTCATAAAATCGCTACCACAGTCTAAGCAGTGGTAAGGCTTCTCTCCAGTGTGTCTTCTCTTATGTGCATTCAGGTGTCCTGAATTAGCAAATCTCTTACCACACTGATCACAACCATAAGGCTTGTCTCCTGTGTGTTTTTGCTGATGAACCTTTAATTCAAATGAAGTTATAAAGCGGCTACCACAGTATAAGCAGTGGTAGGGCTTTTCACCAGTGTGTCTTCTCTTATGTGTATTCAGGTGTCCTGAATTAGCAAATCTCTTTCCACACTGATCACAACCATAAGGCTTCTCTCCAGTGTGTATTCTCTTATGTACCACCAGGTTTCCTGACTGAGAAAATCTTTTTCCACACTGA
Organism: Umbra pygmaea; assembly: GCA_016801145.1. Taxonomy (NCBI): domain Eukaryota; kingdom Metazoa; phylum Chordata; class Actinopteri; order Esociformes; family Umbridae; genus Umbra; species Umbra pygmaea. The sequence goes on from JACXGM010040932.1 coordinate 2,817, forward strand.
TCACAACCATAAGGCTTATCTCCTATGTGTTTTCGCTGATGAAGCTTTAATTCATATGAAGTTATAAAGCTGCTGCCACAGTATGAGCAGTGGTAGGACTTCTCTCCAGTGTGTTTTTTCCTATGTGTATCCAGGTGTCCTGAATGAGCAAATCTCTTTCCACACTGATCACAATTATAAGGCTTCTCTCCAGTGTGTATTCTCTTATGTACCACCAAGGTACCTGACTGAGCAAATCTCTTTCCACACTGATCACAACCATAAGGCTTCTCTCCAGTGTGTATTCTCTTATGTGTATTCAGGTGTCCTGAATTAGCAAATCTCTTTCCACACTGATCACAACCATAAGGCTTCTCTCCAGTGTGTATTCTCTTATGTACCAGCAGGGATCTTGAATGAGCAAATCTCTTTCCACACTGATCACAACCATAAGGCTTCTCTCCAGTGTGTATTCTCTTATGTACCAGCAGGGATCTTGAATAAGCAAATCTCTTTCCACACTGATCACAACCATAAGGCTTGTCTCCTGTGTGTATTCTCTGATGACCCTTTAATTCATTTGAAGTCATTAAATTGCTCCCACAGTCTAAGAAGTGGTAAGGCTTCTCTCCACTTTGTCTGCACTGTTTCTTGAAGAGTTTGGTTTTAAAGATACACTGTTTGTCATCATCATGATGTTGTTCAGCCTCTCCTGAAGATAAGCTCCTCCCAACAAGAAAGAGAGACTCAGAGCTGTCCACTGTAATACAAATCAAAACATAGATGGTTCTGTCATCACGAAACAAAGTCTATATTTACTGGTAAAGATATTCAGTGTGAAATTGCGTAACTCTGTCATCAATGTAAACAGTGTTATTAACCAATCTCGTTTTGAGACAGTTTACTGACTTTGTTTGGAATTTTATTTACCCACCCATCTCTGATGTTTCCTGCAGTCGACCAGCCGCACAGACACCCTCTTCAGACTCCACTGTCTTACTCAGTGAATACTCAGAATTACTGACATGGATGACACTGACACTGTGAACAGAGCATATAAATAAACACCATAAGAAATTAATTAGGCATTTTATATGAAGTTTGCCGATCTCATCATACATGGTCTCAGCTAGTGCTGCCGCGATTAGCAGACGAAATCGATGATGAAAATTAGTCACCTGCAAGTTTATTTAGTCAATGTGTCATTTTACTATTGAGCGCCTATTTATTTTGGTCTCCTGTCTCAAACGGCTCACTGTAATTCACCTCCAGTTTGTGCACGCCCTGCTGGTTGATCTGCTATCCTCTTCCCCCTCCCCTTCACTGCTTTGATATGAAAAATGGTGGAAGCCGGTGAGTCCTCTGAATCAAGTCAGGGTTAGCACTAGACATAAAAGCTTCTAAAGTATTGGGAGTATTTCAGGCAAACTGGTAACAAAAGAGTGGTCTGTAGTACAATGTCAAACTTCACTTGCTTATCACGGGAGAACAACCACGATGCACAAGCACCTAAAAAGAAAACACGAGTTGTTGAAGATGCGCCCATAGAAAAGGAAAATAACCTAAATATATAATAGGCCTTTTTCACAGTGAACGTTCTATTGTTGAAACTGGGTAAATTAATTTCCGGTCTGTAGTAATAGAGTGAACAAGTTTATTTCACCTCTTTAACATTGCCAAACATTTATTTGCGCTATGTGTTAAGAATTATAGACATCGACTCAAAAATTAGAAGGGCTACAAGTTATGACGTTTAGGATTAGTATTAGTTCATTTACATTATTGATATTCAATCTCTAGATGCATTACAGACTACTGAAATAGTGTTACCACATTTTCTACAATAATAAACATCATTATATATCATTTCATCACTCATTATCAGCTGAATGAAAATATAGCATTTACCGGGAGGAGGACAGGACAAACATAGCACAACAGAAGTTTGCCCATCTATAACACTTTCCCTTGACAGGAATGCAGAAGTGTGAAAAAGGCCTATTATTAAGGAAATGGTGAGCTAGTCTGTCCTGTTTTTTAACTTGAGAAGTACAATGACTGTAATTGTATGTTAAACAGGCTACTTAGACTTTGGCAGTAATGTTTTAAACCCCACCATGCACGCAAGTGTAAATGCAAGCAGCATAGCTGTGTGCCTGCCTGCTTTCAGAGCGATTCATAATTAGGCAGAGATAAGCGTAGTAGGCTAGTCCAGACTCTGACTAATATGGTATAGCCTAATGGAAATGCAGATACTTATGCCTAGATTGTTAATACATAATGTTTTTGAACAGTGTACTTAATGAGCTTCTAACAATAGTAAGCTGATGTGGAGGTTAAGGTGAAAGCCCAGACAGGATATTAGGAATGGGCTCTACATCAGTAATTGTGTATTTATTTGGTAACATTACTTAACTTGTTTATGGCACAGGTGACATTTTATGTTTAGGATTGAGTTCAAAATAAAATGGATATAACGAAATAACAAACACTTGATTTTTTAAAATGAGTCGACCAATCGACAGTCAAAAGACTAGTCGTTAGAAAATTTGTCGTTATTGGCAGCACTAGTCTCAGCTTGACATCCGGATGGAATTACAAGAATAATGATGCTAACTACTGTTCAATGTCAACAAAAATGTTTTATGGCTGGACATTACCGAAAATAAATATAAATGGATAATTAGAACAAATACATTCAGACAACTAGAAAATATGATGACTCACATTGACTAGAAGGGTATACAGAGGTCACTGATCTAATTTGGGTACAATCATACCACGACATCAAAAAGCACAGTTAATCACCCCTAGTGGTGCAATAGGGCTAGAAAAAAGAGAGAGAAGTCCATTAATTATTTTTTCCATGAGATGAAGCCAGAAACCGGCACCGAATCATACCTCGGCACAGCCCCTCCCCTTCGTACCCAAAATTAGACCAGTAAAATCTTATGCAGCATTAGAGAGAGCAAGAATTCTGATACAAAATCCAAGATGGCTGCACCCTGTGTGACTTAGGTATGAATTGTTTTCATCATTTTTTGACCTCTTTAGTGGTTTAAATGACAAATTCAATCACTCGTATTACTGCAAAACCTTACTGCGTCCATATCACTGCCTGTGGTTATAGGAATTGGTCTTTTTGAGTGCAATATTGAATGAAGACTTGTTTAAAATGGGTGTTGCTAAATGTGGCTAGCTTTGCTAACAGAAAATAAACTAAAACATGAAATAAAGTGAAAATTTTAGAAGTTCAAAAGGCTGCGCTTTGATAAGGTGGGGTTATAATCATAATCAAAAATTACAATGTAGTGCTTTAAGAGTGCCTGGTATTTGGCCAGTGTAACCGCAAAAACAGCTTTCCCAGGGTTGCCAACTCTCACGCATCTGGCGTGATTCTCACGCTTTTAGCAGTAAAAAAAATAAGCGTTCCCATTCTATTAGTTGTTTTTTTGCATAAATCGTGGTTTATATTATAGTAAACAAAGACTGACATTTCTAAGATTAGGGTTAGGATTACCCAAAGTGTTCGCCGAGCGCGCACTCAATGACATTTTACTGAGTCTCACGCCAGCCAACGTCCCAAAGTTGGCAACCCTGCTTTCCGTGTGGCGTCCATGTTTTTCGCCAAATCGGATGCGCAAAACATACCAGAACGCTTGAACTGTGGAAGTGGCATCATATCCAAGGGCCGAGTCGTATTGTTGAGAATAGTGGAACGTACTGTAGGTCAGGTTCACTAACACAGAGGTCGTAATCCAAAATGGCAGTAAGTAAACAGTATCAACAGTAAGTGAAAGTTTGAGTTCACTGTTTATTTAATAAATTCTGTATATTTGTGTTCCACCAAAATTGTTTTACACAGTACTGTCCAACTGCTGCCGGTGTACATGTTGCTAAGATGTTAGTATGCCTGAAAATACAGAGTAATATGGTTCTCAACTGGTTTTGCTAACAATGTCTAACCTGGCTAGATGTTTGGTTAACCAAGCAAAACATCCAAGGGGCTTTCTAGTCAGAGGAGCCTTTGTTTTCCAAGGAAGTCAGCTTTCTAAAATATAATTATATGAACTATAGAAATTTCAACAATGCTGTTTTAAAAATAACAAGATATTTTACTATTTTAATATAACAAGCATATTACTACTGCTCTAATTATAGTGAATGAAAATCTGAACCATGTGTAGGACTACATTGACTATAGTTTATTGCGTATTTCAGTTACTACTACATCAGATGTGAACTAACCAGCAGCTATTTTCAGCTGCAACCTTTAGATACCAGAGACCAGTGAAACCTAGAGAGCCTGATGATAACTTGCTAAGAAGGAAAAAGCACTTGAACTATTTTCATTCTGTCAGTTTTGTCAGAACATGATAAAATATAAGGGCTGGTGTGATGTTAACAATGTGTTCTTTTTAGTCTTTGGATATGAACATGGACTTGTTCATCGATGCCCAGAGGATCACTTTGTTCTCTGGTCTGTTATTTTAAAATGCGTCAGAGCCATAGATATAGAAATGGATAGAAAGGCCATTGAACTGCTTGGTGTGGTAATTAGAATAGTACCCAACAAATGGCGATTGTCGTTAGTTGTTGACGCTCTGACCATTCTGCTACATTTATTTGAATTGGAATGGCCTTTCTATCCATTCCAGTTCTATGGTCAGACCCCACCATGTACTACCTTAATGAAGAGTTCACAGTCATGGTCAACCTGAATTAAGCTGGAGACACAGGTTAGTGTAAGAAATGATAATATATCCTTCTGGAGAACACTAGAAACATGACAAAGCAGCCACTTTGTCCACTATACATGGGCTCATGATAATCTTCCTAATGGTAATTTAGGAGCAAACTGAAGAGTGATGGAAACCCACCAAACGTAGTATGAGACTGGGGGTAGCCCATTAAGAACCATCTCAGATAAAGGGTCAGATGAACGTAATTATCATAAGAACAACAAAAGTTTAGCAGACCTGTTTGCATTAGAATACCGTATATACAGTGCCTTGCTAAAGAATTCGGCCCCCTTGAACTTTGACCTTTTGCCACATTTCAGGCTTCAAACATAAAGATATGAAACTATAATTTTTTGTGAAGAATCAACAAGTGGGACACAATCATGAAGTGGAATGAAATTTATTGGATATTTCAGATTTTTGGCGTGGAAAATTATTCAGCCCCCTTTAGTTAATACTTTGTAGCGCCACCTTTTGCTGCGATTACAGCTGTAAGTCGCTTGGGGTATGTCTATCAGTTTTGCACATCGAGAAACTTAAATTTTTGCCCATTCCTCCTTGCAAAACAGCTTGAGCTCAGTGAGGTTGGATGGAGAGCGTTTGTGAACAGCAGTTTTTTCGTTCTTTCCACAGATTCTCGATTGGATTCAGGTCTGGACTTTGACTTGGCCATTCTAACACCTGGATATGTTTATTGGTGAACCATTCCATTGTAGATTTTGCTTTATGTTTTGGATCATTGTCTTGTTGGAAGACAAATCTCCGTCCCAGTCTCAGGTCTTTTGCAGACTCCATGAGGTTTTCTTCCAGAATGGTCCTGTATTTGGCTCCATCCATCTTCCCATCAATTTTAGCCATCTTCCCTGTCCCTGCTGAAGTAAAGCAGGCCCAAACCATGATGCTGCCACCACCATGTTTGACAGTGGGGAGGGTGTGTTCAGGGTGATGGGCTGTGTTGCTTTTACGCCAAACATAACGTTTTGCATTGTTGCCAAAAAGTTCGATTTTGGTTTCATCTGACCAGAGCACCTTCTTCCACATGTTTGGTGTGTCTCCCAGGTGGTATGTGGCAAACTTTAAACAACACTTTTTATGGATATCTTTCAGAAATTGCTTTCTTCTTGCCACTCTTCCATAAAGGCCAGATTTGTGCAGTCTTCTCCTTGTATGAGCTGAAAGTTTAGACGGACGGCCGGGTCTTGGTAGATTTGCAGTGGTCTGATACTCCTTCTATTTCAATATTATCGTTTGCACAGTGCTCCTTGGGATGTTTAAAGCTTGGGAAATCTTTCTGTATCCAAATCTGGTTTTAAACATCTCCACAACAATATCTCAACAGTATCAGTTTACTACCTTGGCGCCGCAGAGAGTGGCAGCACGACAAAGCAGCTCCCACCTCCCCTTACTACTTTTTGAACCTTTTTATACATCTATTTGTTTCTATTTTAACTTTTTATCTATAGCTACTTACACTTATTTTACACTTATTTATTTACACAGTCTAGCCTTTTTTTTTTGTAAATAGCACTCTCGTAGAGGACGAAACTTACTGACAAGGGCTCTTGTACCCATAATCGGATAACGCTACACAATGGACACCCCGATCACCAAACAACAAAACACCAGAGTCTACTCACGTGAGGAGCTCTTACAGTCTCGGGATCGACCTGTTGCATGTCCAAAGGAGATTCCGGTGGAGTTAAGGAAAAGAAGGTGAGAAAGTCGTGCTGGCACGATGGTGAGGAACAAGAAGACAGGGAGTTGGTGGAGATACAAGCCTTGTCTTCCCTCGGTTGTCATGGGGAACGTCCGCTCACTGAAGAATAAAATGGATGAACTCTCGGCTCTGGTCAGCGGACAGCGAGAGTATCGGGAGTGTAGCATGCTCTGTCTGACGGAAACCTGGCTGAATGGGAAAACTCCAGACTGCTCTGTGGAACTAGCAGGCTTCTCACTAGTCCAAGCAGATAGGAAGAAACAGAGCGGGAAGAAGTTGGGAGGAGGACTTGCTGTCTTTGTTAACTCCAAATGGTGCAACCCAGGACATGTTACCACGAAGGCAGAAATTTGCACGCCAGATGTTGAGGTGCTGGCTATCGGGCTGAGACCATACTATCTGCCTCGAGAGTTCTCAGCTGCCATTGCCATCACTGTTTACATTCCACCGTCAGCAGTGGCGGCGTGCGCTTGTGACGTAATTCACTCCACCGTCGCGGACCTGCTGACACGGCACCCAAATGCTCTCATCATTATAAACGGGGACTTTAACCATGCCAAAATATCAAGGACACTAACAAACTTTAAACAGTACGTTACCTGTAACACTAGGGGAGATAAAACCCTGGATCTGCTGTATGCAAATGTAAAGGAGGCATACAGCGCCACTGCACTGCCCCCTCTTGGCAAATCTGACCACTGTCTAGTACTACTGACTCCAACGTATAAGCCTGCTATTAGAAGACAGGCTGTCACCACCAGGACTGTGCAGCAGTGGTCGGGGGAAGCAGAAGAGGCCCTGATGGAGTGCTACAGGACAACAGACTGGGAAATGTTCCAACAGGACCACGGTGATGACATTGAGGGTCTGACCCAATGCGTCACTGACTACATCAGGTTCTGTGAGGACAGTATCATCCCCACCAAAAAGATA
>JACXGM010040933.1:0-10186 GCA_016801145.1 Umbra pygmaea
GGGACTGGACCGGTGGCAGGGAAAGTGGGATGGTAGCAGGAAGGGGAGAGGGTATTATGAGGTGCAGCGGACGGTACGGGTAGAGGCAGTGACTATGCGGTGTAGGAGAGAAGAGGTGATGTGGTGTAGGTTGAGGTTAGGGCACACAGGGTTGAACTCATCTTTAAAGGTGGTGGGTAGGCATGAGACGGGTCTGTGCAATGTGTGTGTAGTGGAGGAAACGGTGGAACATGTGCTATTGTATTGTGGGAAGTATGATGATGAGAGGGAAATTTGAATTGGGTGGGCCGTGACCGGCCTCACACTCCGGTACAGTAGGTGGCAGTATATGCACCATTAAGTCGGTTGCGATCTGCAAAATACTATAGAAGAAGAAGAAGAAGAAGAAGAATAAGTACTAGTGACCAGCCTCACACTCTGGTACAGTTGATGGCGGTATATGCACCTTAAGTCGGTTGTGATCCGACGTTAACCCCAAAGAAGAGTAATTATTACATTGGTGTCCTGTTTTTGAATTTGGTGTCATGATACACTCCCACACCAGGTTTAGTAGTATACACTCATCTAAAGACCTGGTCAATTTCTCATTAATGCAATTATCTACTCAACCAATCACATGGCAGTTGCTTCAATGTATTTAGGGGTGTGGTCCTGGTAAAGACAATTTCCTGAACTCCAAACTGAATGTCAGAATGGGAAAGAAAGGTGGTTTAAGCAATTTTGAGCATGGCATGGTTGTTGGTGCCAGACGGGCCGGTCTGAGTATTTCACAATCTGCTCAGTTACCGGGATTTTCACGCACAAGCATTTCTAGGGTTTACAAAGAATGGTGTGAAAAGGTAAAAACATCCAGTATGCGGCAGTCCTGTGGGTGAAAATGCCTTGTTGATGCAGCTTTCATGTTTATAAATCTGAACAGTTTAATCTTAAATAAATTTACAACTAGTAAACTGAGAGCAAAATGAATCTGTTTTTAAACAATTTCACATGAGCCCAGATGTTTGCTGTAAAGGAAACATTTGTGATCGCGTGTAACCTCTCCTCAAGTACCACCAGCCAGTCCATGTATTTGAGCTAGCACACCTGATTCAATTTGTCTGAGTAGGGGGAGGCTGCAGACCTGGGGCCTCATGTATAAATGTTGCGTACGCACGAAAAGCTGGATTTCACTCACACGGTGTGATGTATAAAAGTTTACTTGACGTGAGAATGTGCGGGCCGTCACGGAAACGTTTGAGCAGACGTGGGAATGTGCGGGCCGTCCGCAAAGTCTTGTCTGGCTCTGTAACGTCGCAAATTCTAACTGATTATACCTAATTACCTCCGCCAATAAAAGTTGGATGATTCACATCAACATGCCAAACCCCAAATGCAAAATGCTATTAACTGTGTAATTCGCCACTACTTAATAACTTAAACTGTTAAACTTGAGGGTGTCAAACGAACGACAAAATCACTCAGGAAATGCATGTCACCCTCTGTATATGGTTAATATTGCACATAGCACAGATTACTTACCACAGATTAAATATATACTCACTATGCTGTGCAACTACAAGATTGGCATGTGAAAATACAATTGTCCCTGTGAGCCTGACTCTGGCTCATCCATAACACATAGGAGGAATGACGCACCGATCCACCTTCCAAGGATGAAACGCAGTAACAGGTTGTCAAAATCACTCACGTGTGATGCTCAATTTATCCCATGGATTATGTGTAAAAAATAGTGATGTACGAAACACGAACGATTCGTTCTTTTTGAACGAATCTTTTTAGTGAACTGGGTGTACTGAATCACTGCTTTAAAAGATTTGTTCAATTAATGAATCACTTCTGCAAGAGAACATTACGCAGATGTAGCACACGGGTGAAGTCCGAATCAAAAACTTTTATAACTTAGTAGATGTCATCACCATGTCCTGAATAAATAGATGCAAACACTTATCATAAGCCACACACTGTAGCAGAAATCGAACTCGTCTTCCTAATCTTTGTCATAAAGGCTTTATTGTCGCGGATTTGAAAGGGCTATGAATACTGAGTCTTGTGTCACGAGAGTGTGCAAACTGTCTCTACACAGCGATGTTATTGGCTGTTCTTCACACCCTTTATTATAAAAATATGTTCATCTAAGCATATTTAACGAGAATAAAACATGTCATTCGTAAATCTATTTTATTTCCCTAAAAAAGTACATGTGAATATTTTCAATGTGTATTACGTAAGTCTATATTAACGCCACGCGAGACAGAAATGTGTTAGTGCGTGCATGCATACATGCAGCCAGTTGAAAACGTCAAGGTGAGTGAACGGTGACAAAGGAGCAATATTTGGACCGTTTTCACCAAAATAAATCAAAATATTGCCAAGTGTAGTACTTGCAAAATAAATTTGTCAACCTCTGGAGGATCAACAGCAAATCTCCAGACATTTACATTTTTGTGTTCATAGCTTGAAAAATTAAATGAGTGCACTGCTTTCACAGTAAATAATAAGGTCACATCATGGGCACAAAATGGAATTAAGCAGTTCGACAAAAAGATTAATTAACCGAATCAGTGTTTCGAAAGATCTGAATCTTTTAAATGAACTGTACTGAATGATTCAGTTCACTTTAGTGATTCGGAATCCCCATCACTAGTAAAAAAGTGATCAAGGTCTGTGAAATTAGGTGTAGCCTATACAAGGACCCGTAAAAGATGATGCTATACTTGATGCGCAATGGCTGCTCCCGCCAGGGTTCGAAATACAAGGCCTTATATATAAAAATATGTCTGGGACGGTTCATAACCGACTTTGGGACGTTTATGGGACGATGGTCTGTAGGTAAAACATAACTTGCATACAACACTGGTTACTAACGTATAGCCTAGTTTAAACACAAGGCTGATGAAGCAGTTCATAATTAGCTAATCTTAAAAGTTGATGAAATATAAAAAATAACATGACAAGCGCAGCAATATTTTCACTTCTCCAAATCGGGAGAACACCAATATAAGACAGATATTCTCCCAACGAGCCGCATTATCAAATTCGCACCTGACGCAAACAGTTATTGTAGTAGGTAGGTAAGCGATTATTATTTAGCATAGTGGTAAAACATATAAAGAGGGAAGATCTAAAGTTGCAAAATATGATTGTGACTTCAGCAGTTTTGAAAATGGAAAACAAAATAAATGTAGTTTTAATGCAGGTTTGGCATGTCAGGACGTTTAAAAATAATTAGCAATGATCGGAAAAAATAATTTGCAATGATCGGATATTGACTATAGGGTAAATGCAAGCTTAGAAGGCAAGATGCTATCGCATTTCAATTGTCTGTAGACTGGCTAACAGTACCTCTAGAGAAAATGGTTGTATGATTTTCTTGACCAGGGATTAATACATACTAACTAAAATGTGAAAAATTGTTTTAGCACGAGATTTTTGCATTTGTGGAAAAAAGTTAAGTCGCGAGCCCTGCATTTGCATATTCATTTATGGGAGGAGGCAAGGCGGGGTCAGTGGCTCGTTCACGTGCGGTCTGTCTCACGTTGATTGTGATAAATAAAGGAAAGGTGCGCAGTACCAGGCGTACGACCGGTTTTATACATGTGAATATTTCTGTGCGTAGGTAGTTTCCAGTTTTGGCCGTACACCATCTTCTGGTATGTAAGCTGCGCAAACTTTTTTACATGATGCCCCTGGAGCCTGCAGATCTACGACCCAGACAGTTTTAAGCCCCAGACAGTTTTAAACCCCTGTTGTTCTTGATGCTTCCAGTAGGGGGAGGCTGTAATATGAGCCTAACTATATATCAGAACTTGCAGCGTGATACAGACAGGCGATTTTTACTTTCTATCATTACATTAACCATAAGCCTTACCCAAACCCTTACCCTAACCACTCAGAAACCTTGCTGTTAAGCCTATCTAAAATACATTAAGAATACCTTCAGAATTTACAGTGATGAAATGTTACATCAGAAATACATTAGTTTGGCGATCTTTAATTTCTATCATTACATTAACCATAAGCCTTACCCAAACCCGTACCCTAACCTTAACCACTCTGAAACCTTGCTGTTAAGCCTATCTAAAATATATTAAGAATAACTTTAGTATTTACAGTACTGAAATGTTACATCAGAAATACATTACTTTGGAAACGTGCTGAAAGACACAAAAAATATCTTTCTACCCCTACTGGACGCATTAGGAATAACAGGGGCCTAAAACTGTCCAATGGGCCGTAAAACTGTACCCTGGGCCGTATATCTGCCGGCTCCAGGTCTGCAGCCTCCCCATATAGATTTGCCTACTAATCAATCTGTCCCTGGTGTAGTATTTTACAGTTAAATACTGTAATTACAAACATTTGCAGAGGGAGGTGCTGAAATACCCTTAACTATTTTCTGTTTACAGTAATGTGATGTAGTGATGGGCAAATGAAGCTTTGGTGAAGCACTGAACCACTTAGAAGAATTGGTTTGAAAATGGGTTCATTACTCGATGCTTCAGTAACAGCGACCTTGCCTGTTGAAGTGCCAAAGCTGCATATAAATGATCCCAGCTAGATAGGGGACAAGAGGCTTTAATATGAGTGAAATAAATCTAGTGCACACACCTATCCCCCCTACACACAAACACAGTGCAACATGTATACTAACAAAGGGATATCATAGTTTTTTACAAATAAAGACTGATTTATTTGTGTATTGTGTATTGTGCACAAGTTGTGTGTGCTTGCGTAACTATTGCCAGGGGGTAGGTGGGATAGGGAACACTCAAATATATTTATTAAGGAACATTATCTTTTTCCACACTTCTTTTCCTCACAACCTAATGGTTACACTAATCATAAAGACCTATCGTTATATGTTTTCATACACACTTGAGACAGCTATTACTATAGGCTGCTGATAGTTACAATTTTATACCTTTACTTCTAGCCTAATATTTTATAATAATATTTAACAGCCATCACACCTTATCAGGAGCGATCAAAATAAAGTTTTCCCATGCCAGAACGACCTCTCTTCCTAGATGCTTCTATAGTAATAACAATAAATCGATGCGAAAAAATGAATGCTTGTCACTGTAGAGGCTACTATGAACCAAAGGCAATGTTGTGCATTAAGGTTTTTATGCTTTGAGCGCATTAGAATTCAGACTCAACGAGGCAGTGCCAGTTGCAGTGGCAGCACAGACCTGACTGTTTCCATACTGTCATTGACTGGTTCTCATGTGGCGATGGCACTGTGAAACACTCAGGTGATTCATTCAGAGAATGAAACAGTTACTGCTTCAGACGTCATATGTCACGTGATTTTTCATACCAAAGCAAGTTTTCTGAGCAGTGGTTCAAATGGAATTGTAGTTAATCTTTCGGAGCACATTTCGAAGCTTCAGTTTCAAACTGCCATCACTGTTGTGCTGTAAAACAGTATATTACTGTTGAATTTCCTTTGTAAATTTACAGCAATTTTTTACAGTGTATATATAGGCTAAACCCTTTAACAAAGCTAGGGGCTCAGCAGACTTTGTTTTGACGAAGAAAAAAATAAAATAAAACTATTTTATGTTAAGAAAGACTCATTGGGTTAGGGCTAGGGGCACAATTCAGTATGATCATACAGTCTGAGGTTATGAATGTGTCATACTTTTTCCATACACTATTGCGCACATAATTGCTCAAAGGGTCGGAATCATAATGAGTTTGTTTAAATTACGTTACCTATATGCCTTACTAAAAATGGTCAGATGAATACGTATCCAGAAGAACATCATTTACATTGCAGGTCAATAATTTGTAATATTTATTACACATGTCAATATTCCCACTCCTTCCATAATTAGATAAAATTAGAGAAACACCTTTATGAAAGGGCGCAGATGGCTCAGTGGGTAGGGAGTCAGACCTGTAGTCAGAAGGTTGACAGTTCGATTCCCGACTGAGCCAAATGTCATTGTGTCCTTGGGCAAGAAACTTTACCCTAATTGCTCCCAGGTCGTTGCTGTAAATAAGAAATTGTTCTTAGTCAACTTACCTGGTTAAATAAAGGTTAAATAAAAAAAATAAAAAAAATGAAAGCGAATGCAAAAGCAGCATGTTTGTGTTCGCATTTACACTAAGCATTGCAGACGTTTCATGTCAAATGAGAATGTCTGTTTGAAGTGACTTTCTCCAGTGTATCACTTTTGTGAATATTCATCTATATTTGCGAAGAATCAATGTACCACACAGCTGAGCAGTGTGTAAGATGGTAGGGATATGCAAAGAAAAATTATAATTTATGACGTAGGAACTAATGTTGTATAATACATCTATGATGCGAACATACACCCATTTCTGATAGATGAAGCCATGGCCTGGAAGAGAGGTGATCAGGTGGTCTCCAACCATCACTATGTGTTTCGACCCTTACCTGCAACACCCTCCAGTTGGCAGGTCATCAGTGACTGGCCAGGTCACTGCCCCTCTCCTCCAAGCTTCCAGCTTGTGCCCTCTCTCTTATGCCAGAGCCAACAGAAAGCTCTCTCTGACGCTTCCCCCAGCCTCAAGTGGCCTCTCAACCTGACCTTTGTCATTAGATTCCACACAGATTGAGCTGGGAATCCTCAACATCCGACTTCGCTGTCAACAGCCATGTTGTCCACCCCTTGTCCCGGCAGTCCTGGACAAGTTGCTGGTATTTAGCTATTTTTCTCTCTGCAGCTTCCTCACATCCCTTCTCCCATGGCACCGTCTATTCAACCAGGATGATCTTCTTCCCCTCTGGAGACCACATGATGATGTTGGGCCTTAGAGTTGTGGACAATACCGCCTCAGTGAAGTGGAGTTTCCTCACAAGATCAACTTCCACTTCCCATCCCCGGGCTGACTGCAGGAGATTCTGCCTGGCTTGGCTGTGGACGACAGGTCTTCGGCCCTCTTTCACAAAGGCGATGGTGCTCAGCAATGGTCTTTCTTTGGCTAGTTGTTTTTTCCTCATTTCTTGCTCCAGAATGTCTGCCAACATCTTGTCATGGCACCACCTGTATCCCCCCTGTGTCAATGCAATCTTACATCCTGACAGAATGTGTGCCATCGTTCCTTTCCCACCACACAACCTACACAGTGGGTCCTCCCTCATCCCCCACCTGTGTAAATTGACTGGGGTTGGTAAGGTGTCATACACTGCTCAGAGTAGAAAGGATATACCGAAGGGCTCCAACCGCAATGCGATTGTTCTCTTAGGGAGGTTCCATCTTGTCCATGCACCTTAGGTTGCAAGCTCAATGGATTTTGCTCTTCTCCCCTCCTCCTCAAGGTTTCGGACTTCATCCTGGATCATGGCTCACTTCTCCCTAGGGGTGGACTTGGACCACTGCTGAAAATGGGCTGTTCCAAGGCCCTGTCTTCCAGTGCAAGGATTTCCAATTATGTCTTTGGTCATGAGATAACATCCTCCCTCATCCCCCACATAAATATACATGTAGCATAGCTGTTTTAGAGACAAGGTAATCATTTACTGTAGGTGGAAGGTCATTTAGTGTTAATGCTCCTAAATTATGGAACTCGCTACCTCTCACACTACGTAATACCTCATACATGGCTATATTCAAGACCCAGTTAAAAACATATCTGTTTAACACAGCCGCGGTCGGTGGATGTTAATTGGGGAGGACGGGCTCGTATTACACTCGGGACCGGAGTGAATGGAATGGTGCGCCTACGAACAAAACCCATTGTTTTTTTGGTTTGCACACTGGGTTTTGTGTGTTGCACACCATTCCATTCACTCCGGTTCTAAGTGTAATACGAGCCCGTCCTCCCCAATTAAGATCCACCGACCGCGGCTGGTTTAACATGCATTTTGTCTGATGTGATTATTTGTATCCATGTGACTGTAATGTATGTCTGAGTGTCTGGGTGTTTTTGTACTGTATAATGTAAAGCGGCCTTGAGCTACGGAAAGGCGCTATATAAATAAAACTTCTTCTTCTTATTATTTAAAACACTGTTACTTCATTATAGAAGTGTAAATTGAATTATTAGCCCATAGAGACCATCGGAACTCGAACAATAGGAACAAACAAACTATCGGTTGTATGCTTTCACTGAAGACAGAAAGAACAATTGCAGTATCCATTTTCCGCTAGAAATTCAATTGTTTTAAACTTTAGAGACAAAACTTTCTTTATATGCTAGTTTCTGCTATCAAAGATGATGAATGTCAGCCATGATTTCGTCTCATTCCGGGGCGTTCCTTCTGCCATATTCTACACAGTACACCCGCGTTCTGTCCGGGGCGTTACTCCTGCCGTATTCTACAGTAACTACTGTAGATGGCACCCAGATTGACATAAAAGCCCACGTAAGAATAGTACAGTAGGCTATATGAATCAAAAAAAATTCACTTAGCATTTACGGGTGATAAGCGGAAAATATGCTTCTAAATATGATTGCAGGAGGTTCGAATACAATGTATTCAGCAGGACAAATATCATGGCATTTATTTAGGCTAAATTAGGACACTATTACTGATTAGATGCCTATTACTGTTTGTTGAAATTATTCATTTGAAGAACAGCATATTTCTCAATGCAATACACTTTTATCTTTAGCCAAGTTTTACTTTTTACTGGTGAAACAAGTAACAATCATGCCCTCATCATTTTACACTACATGCAGGGATTTAGTGGAGGCTAAACGCACGTAAACACCGTTTGCGCACATCCCGAAATTTGTAAATAGCATTTACCCACCTCCAAAGCGCGTTTATCCACCTCTAAATTGCGTTTATCCACCTTTAAATAGCCTATCATTCCTAAGCCATTCTAAATTAGGCTTATGCCGTTTTAATTTCATATTGTTCATTATTTGTTTAATAGGTTGTTAAACCTAAAACGAAGTCTATCCATATTGCGCTACATTAAGGTATTAAGAATGATGTCGTCACGACACAGCGCCCCGCCCCCAGAGATCATGGTGTAGTGGAGGATAAACCCAGGTACAGTAAATGCCGTTTACCAACTTTTTATTTGTGAAATAGAGTTTACTCGCGCGTAGCTACAGCGCGTTTATGCCCTATTCTGTTCAGCAGCACTCCCCAGTGCGCAGCAGATGATGTGCCAGACAAATATAACTTTTTAACGACGTCTATATTAGCTACAGTATAATGTAAAAAAATAAAAAATAATAATGCATTCAACTTATATAGCGCTTTTCTTCCAAGGAACTTAAAGTGCTTTACACAGTGAGGGGAAATCCCACCTCATCCACCACCAATGTGTAGCACCCACTTGGGTGATGCACGGCAGCCATTTTGCGCCAGAACGCTCACCACACATCAGCTATCAGGTGGAGAGATGAGTAGTTATACATGCCAATTAGGAAGGAGGGGGAATATTACGTGGCCATGATTGAGTGAGAGGCCTGGTTGGGAATTTGGCCATGACACCGGGGTTAACACCCCTACTCTTACGATAAGTGCCATGTTGTTTTTTTTTAATGACCACAGAGAGTCAGGACACCCGTTTAACATCCCATCCGAAAGACGGCACCCTACGCAGGGCAGATGTCCCCATCACTACCCTGTGGCATTGGGAATGATCTTTAGACCAGAGGGAAGAGTGCCCCCTACTGGCCCTCCAACACCACTTCCAGCAGCACTGGTCTCCCAACCAGGGATTAACCAGGCCCGACCCTGCTTAGCTTCAGAAGCAAACCAATGTATCAGCTAACTCCTGCTTCTGTTTTAGAAATAGAAAAACCCATACAAAACAAAGCAGTCTCTTGGAAAATGAATGTAAAGAAACGGTAAAGAAAATAGTTGCTCATATTTCAGTCAGTTGTCTACTGTATCTATCTAGCTCAGTCAGTAGCTGCTTAGCCAGCATAGCTTAATCAATGCAAGAGCTCTGTACTGTACTGCACAAATTTAGCTAAATGTAGCTCAAATACATAGCCAAACTATTTAAGTACAATAACTAAACAACGTTGTGCTGATACAGGCTGCCATTCAGGAGGACCAATTGAGGAGAGAGGTTAGTGCTTTGGTTGTGCTGAGACAGGCTGTCATACAGGAAGACCAAGAGATTAGAGATGTTAGTGCTTTAGTTGTGCTGAGACAGGCTGTCATACAGGAAGACCAAGAGATTAGAGAGGTTAGTGCTTTAGTTGTGTTGAGACAGGCTGTCATACAGGAAGACCAAGAGAT
>JACXGM010040934.1:0-10194 GCA_016801145.1 Umbra pygmaea
CTCTAGGTTTCTTCTTAGGGTTGTACCCTACTAGGGAGATTTTCCTAGCCACTGTGAATCAACCTGTTGTTGCTTGCTCTATGGGGTTTCAGGCCGGGTGTCTGTATAAGCACTTTTTATCCTAATTTTGTCCTTTTTGAATCAGAATGTGTTATGTAAATTTAAACAATAACAGTAGATATAGACATAAATAGCTAAATAGTGTTAAAAAAATGGCACACTGGGCGGGTTTTCCACCTGTCCTCCCCAAATCTTTTAGTCACCAGCCGCCACTGATATATATATATATATATATATGTCTTGTATGTCCTTAAAGCATAGAATGTTGGGGTTCTAGCAAATATCTTGGTTTTAAAGCCAGTAACAATATGTTTGCTTGTTTATTAAGGTATGTTTTTGTACCTCAAATGAAATCGAATGCCAAAATGAAAACATGGCTAACACCCAAATTTTTTAGGTTATATATACAAGTCTTATATCTCCTTAAAGTTTAGAATGTTGCGGTTCTAGTAGACATTGTGGTTTTAGTGTAGCTTTAAAATTCACAACATTATGACTGCAAGTTTCAACTACACATATTGTAGTAATTATTATAGAAACATATCTAATACGCTCATGTTTTAGGTAAGATATTTGCTAGAATCCCAAGATTCTAAGCTTTAAGAACATATAAGACTTTTATATGTAACCTAAAAAATTAGCGTGGTAGTTGTGTTTCTAGTTGGCATTTCAAATTTCTTTGAAGAAAAAAAACATCACTGTTTGCGATATGTGTAGTTGAAACTCGCAGTCATAACGTTGTGAATTTTACAGCTACACTCAAACCGAGATTTCTACTAGAACCCCAAACATTCTAAGCTTTAAGGAGATATAAGACTTGTATATATAACCTAAAAAATGAGGGTGCTAGCCCTGTTTTCCTTTTGCATTTCGATTTAACTTGAGGTACAAAAACGGCTGGCTGAGGAAATAAGCTAACAGCTTTTGGTACTGGCTGTTTACGTCACATTATGACTAATAATTATCTCATTTTCATAGCTATTTTAAAACTGAGATATTTGCTAGAACCCCAACATTTTATGCTTTAAGGACATATGATACATGTATTTATACAGTGCCTTGCGAAAGTATTCGGCCCCCTTTTAACTTTTTGACCTTTTGCCACATTTCAGGCTTCAAACACAAAGATATGAAACTGTAATTGTTTGTGAAGAATCAACAACAAGTGGGACACAGTCATGAAGTGGAACGAAATTTATTGGATATTTCAAACTTTTTTAACAAATAAACAACTGAAAAATTGGGCGTGCAAAATTATTCAGGTTACACTTCAGGTTCTTGTTAATCGCTTTCAATGACTATAGCAGTAACCTCAGTGAACCCTGCATTTTCCTTTAACAATCAACGCCTGATTTTGAGCTTCCAAAAAAAACAAGCGGTTGGCCTGCACCTGAGACCTGAGCGTCTTTATTTTATCTCAGAGAAAATCATTTTCTTTGCAGAATTTCTCTTATCCATGTTGTAAATTCTAAGGGCGCGGCCTCTAATCCGTGTATATTTGTGGGTATACATTATATACCCACAATATACAATATTTGTGATAATTACATTATGATTGTTTTAAACCGTCTGATTTATCAACAGCCGCTCATTCGTACAATGGAATTGGAGTGATACGAATGTTTTGTAAATCACACGTGAGTCTCGTCGTAAGATGATTTCTGCGCTCAGATCTACACTGGTTTCTACGCAGGTTTGATAAATGAGGGCCATTGTTTCTTTACAACACAATACAATTGCATTTGGTTACAATTCACTAGCTTTATAATGAACTAACAATGATTATTGCAATAAATTAAACGTATTTCAAATTTTTGACTTAAATTAATTTCCATATGTGCTGTCTTGATTTGCAGGTCTTTGCGAATAAGCAATGCAAATAAGCATTTATATTTTCCTAATAATCAGAAAATTAATCTTCAATTTTTCCACTCAATCACACTCCTAAAAGAAACACAATTTTACAAGAGATTGAAAATATACTGTATTTCCATCTTACCACTGCTTCGAGAACATAAAACTAGTCTTTTTAGGAATCTTACTCAAACAACCTCATGACCACTAAAATGAATAATTTGAGCCTATCGTAGACATAAACTATTTCTGTCCAGTAAAGTATTAGGTAACACTGTATTCAGCTAATCAATTTGTAGATATTTACAGACAGTGGTGGACCGTCAGGGCCTACAAGGCCTTCTCTGCAGGCCCAAAGATAGTCAGAATCAGAAATGTATTTTTGTACCTATTTAATATATTTTTTCATTAACACTATACATATTTTACAAAGTTCATTTCAATTAGTCTATAAGGTAATTTCATTGCTACAGTACGCTCTGTTCAGTTGCCTTGCTTTTAACACAGCTCATATAAATGAAAGCTTTTATCCAATAAGATTTTTTCATCTGTGTTGTCTCCGGGTAGACTGGGGCATTCAGAATTCAGAGTGAATACCGTCTGCTGTTGAAGCCCATCAGGACCATGTTGTTGATTGTCATATTTTTAACCAATCATATTTTGACGTTACCATGTTGGGTGTGTTCTTTGACCAACCTCTGCTGATAGGAGGGGCAGTTGAATAAAGTTCAATTTAAAAAAATGTAAAAAAAAGTTTGCCATCCGAACAAGAATTAGCTTACACCCGTCTCCGATTTCTTTAAACTTTCAATTTTTAGATTGTTAGATGTTTTACTTTTAGCAGAAAGGCAGATGGAGGTGAAGAAGTAGCTTTGGTGGCAAATATAGGACTGGGCAGGATCGACTCTCAGCACTGGGCAAGATCTTTTATTGGAACTTATTGGAACGCAAAGATGTGCTGTAAAACCGCGTCATAGAAGTATTTTTAGAAAAGAAAAGAGGGCAGACTTAGTTTTCAAATAATGAGCAGCTTTGGTGAGTTTGATGGATTTTTATATATTTTTAACAGCAGGGCCTTTACGGTTCTTAACAGGGCTTAGTGCATGTACTGTATCAAGCAGGGGGAGATAAACAGACACACTTCATCCTGGCGCCAGGCCTGTTAATACCTGTTAATTATTACTGCTTGCTTATTTTAGATCACTACTGGTGTGAAGCATTTTCAGATTGTATATAAGGTCTATGGTACAGATTCAGTGTTCTAATGCAGTGGTACCCAAACCTCTGCATTAGACTGTCTCATGGACTGTCTGGGTGACCCCCAGACAGTCCATGTTTTTGTTTTAACCCTGAAATGGCACACCTGATTCAATTAGTCAAAGGTGTAATGTGTAGTTGACTAATTAAGCCAGTTGTGTCATTTCAGGGTTAAAATAAAAACATGGCCTGTCTGGGGGTCCCAGAGGAGAGGTTCGGGAACCTCTGGTATAACGGGCTGTGCCTTTGAGTGTGCATGGTAAACCTGCATGTGTATTTATTCCGCAGTTTGTCTGCAATCTCTGGGGAATTCTGTTGAATCCTGATTGTTCCTTCTGGAATTTTTGCATGTTTGTGGTGTTGTTACTGGGTGTTGTGAGTTATTTCTTGTTTAATTGGTTAGGACATTGATTTTGGCTATCCGATGGCTATAGTATTTGTAATGCGACATCCTGTCATAGTGCGTAATAGTGGTACATTCTTATGGTTTCAGTCATGTCGGGTCAATTAGTGTATTGTAAGTCTCATAGGTGTTGAGCCTCGTGTTAAATAACCTTTATCGAGTGGAATACACTTATCTTCACTATGAATATTGGGTGGTTCTGCAGAATGACAATAACCTATAGCCCTAGAATGTCACTGTGAGGTTATTATAATGGTTTTAGTTTCTGGAAGAGAGTGAAGGCCTAGGTGTAAAATGTATTGCCCACCACTGTTTGGGACCATATACATCTTCTACCACTTTCCCTAACCTTAAACATGAGCCTGTCCCTAACCCTAACCATTTTCCTAAACTTAACCATAACTTTAACCATAGCTATGATTATATTCATTTGTTTTAGAATTTATATCTGGAAAGGATCCACAGATAGTAATTTTGACTATACAAATAAAGTATAACCAAGTAGGGTTGCAGGAACATGCACTTAGTAACCAACACCCCAAAGGGAGAAGGCTGGAAAGTTCCAGAACATTCCAGGTCCAGCCATAGAGACTCATTGGGACCTTGTCTATCGAGGGTCCAGCAAAGCAGGTAAGAACCAGGCCAGAAGCCATCAAAGACCATGTTTTGGGAAAAATGCTGTTTGGAGCTGAAGGGGAGGACTATGCAGAAACAGAGGTCAGAGAAAGGATATCTTACAGCCATGTTACTCTCACCATCGCTCAGCCCCAGCTAGACAGACGCCCAGGAGGGAGAGAGACAGCCAAGAGACGAAGAGTTGAGAGGCTGCCAAGACGTCTACCGTCGGAGTTCATTCCGCTCAAACTGCCACAGGGAGACGCCGCCTCCCAGTTAAAGCGGTTTGTTTTTCAATGTTGATTAATCTGTCACCTACTCGCCTTCCACTTCTCTCTTCTTTAACAAAGCGCCCGCTGGGGCCATAATCACTTGTCCAGTGTCCCTTCACAGTGTCACTCTCCCTTATACTATGCAACAGTATGTTTTCCTAGAGGTTTCCAATTACAGTTAATAACAGCATTTCTCAAAATCTTATTCACAGTACAATCTATGGAATTATCCTGTAAAATCCTGATGGCATTACTGTTGAAATAACAGAAGCGTCTCACAGTGTAGGTGCCCAGTCAGAGGATACCAATCAGTGTTTCCATGACAACTCTCCCCGGTAACACCTATTTGTAGGAGTCCTCCGGCAAATTGCACACTGCACTCCACCTTCTGTCTGGGTTTGCTGCAGTTGAGGTCGTTGTGTTGATTTGTTCATAAGTGAACAATGTTGTACTTCGTGCAAAGTCCAGAATAAATAGCTGAATATAGAAAATTTACCAGATGTTTAAATAGATTTTGTGAAATTACCTGTGATTCCATAGATGCTGTATTATGTGCACACTGTAGGGTATCCAGTATGTAGTGAATGTTGAATGCAGAGCTATCAGCCATACATGGAGTAAAGAGTTTCAAGCAAGTGGATGTGGAAGTAGATGCGTAATACATTTTATTTGAAAAGGAATTGAAGAGAAAAATTCTTTACCCTTTGTGCTCTCTAACCATGGTTAATGGCTTCTCTCTGTGGTCCCATTGTCTTCTCCTCACTGTGCACGCTATGTTCCTACAGCAGCTTTCAAGGACAGCCTCAGAGAGAGACACAGGAGCCGCAGACATCCCTTCCGTCCTCGCCGCCTCCCTCCCTCCCGCCCTCGTCCTCTCCTTCTGTGTGAAGGCCTCTCCATCTCCCAGCAATGCCTCTCATTGTCCAATTCTATCCAATGACCTTGCAGAGTGAGAACCACTGCTCTACAGAGATGGGCTGTCACAGAGGGCCCCTGCTCTGACAGACGATGCAGTGGCACAGTGTATTCTCCTCTCGTCCCTAGTCCAAATGTATTTGCTACTACTTTCCTGTTCATTGATTTGATTATCTATTTGTTCTTTTCGAAGAACTATACACCTACCTACAAAAAAATGTTTCCTGGATGGAATATTTATGAATTTAAAAATGTAAATCACCATTCCTGTTGAATACAGGAGGACTCTATTAGGTTAGGAATGAGGGGAGTTACGATGACTTAGTGACCCGGTGACCTTGATGAGTGGGAGAAAAAGAGAATACACTGCCAACATTTGGCATTAGTTTGTATTTTAACCTTGGTAGAGTTATGAGCTGAGGGGTTAATTGTGGAGCTGCCAAAACCACCGAGCTATTTGACATGCAAGGAAACACCAAAACCAAATCTGAACCAAAGTTGGTAAAACATGTTTGAAACCAATGCATTCTCATTGCGAAACGTGGGTCACCGTACGTAATGGAAATTGTGCCGCATTACGTAGACAGACTTATGATATGGCAATTCAAATGTGAGCTTTTGTACCTATTAAAATTACTGTTCTACCAGAAAATTTCCGAGAATAGACCAATCAGTTACAATATAAAGTACTTGGGGAATGTTTACTTCAGGGATAACATGCTAGGTTAGTGTGGTTAAGGTTAGGGGAAGGTGAGGTTAAGGTTAGGTTAAGGTTAAGTGACTTTTTTAATTTTCGCAACAGGTTTTTATGTGTTGAAACAGGCATGACACATTTTGCTTGCTTAATGTTATTGGCTCATTTGAGTTGGAGCTGTTGTTTTTTAGTTTTCTTTTCAGAATTGTATGTTGTTTTTTTGCTGGATAATTGTAGAATGTTGACATGAAGTCATTAAAGTATGTGTTACTCTACTCTGTTGGTTATTAAACAGACAGTCAAACTAAAGTTGATTTTCCATGTATACCAACATTGTGCAATTATACTTGCAATACAGCCCTTCATTTTAAACAGGTGTGGCACAAGACCTGAACTTTTCCATCTGCAACAACTTTGCTGTAATTGTTCTAAAAATAAATATGTTACCCAAGGGCACAATTATATTCCGTCCCGACCCTCTGATTCCAACTGCCCAGTCTGCTTGTCCAACTGCTCCCAGATCCAATGCCACAACATCCACTGCTGGACTTAATTACAGAATAACGCCGCTGGTGGACCATAACATAAGATGATGATTATATTCCAATTATTCAGTTCTCTTTTTTATTAGCAGAATCTGCACAGGTCCACATCTTTCTCATATTATGAGCATTCTTTGTGAAGAATTAAGTAAAATTAATTAAATTAAAAGGTATTGATCGAATTGTCAGTTTTAAGAATTTCAATACCTGGTGAATTTGCCCTTGAGAAAGCCACTTAATTTGTCATGTAAATGTACAGTTGTAGTAAAAATTTCAGATAATTAAAACTAACTTTCACAAAGTCTGCTGCCTCAGTGTTGATGATGGCAATTTGTATATACTGCAGAATGTCATGAAGAGTGATCAGATGAATTGCAAAGAATTGCAAAATCCCACTTTGCCATTAAAATGAACTTAATGCCAAAGAAACATTTCCACTGCATTTCAGCCCTGCCATCATGTCAATGATTGTCTTGTTAAACAGGTGAGAGGGTTGACACGGACAAGGCTGGAGATCACTCTGTCATGCTGATTAACTTAGAATAACCGACTGGAAGCTTTAAAAGGAGGGTGGTGTTTGAAATCATTGTTCTTCCTGTGTCAACCATGGTTACCTGCAAGGAAACGTGTTGTCATCATTGTTTTGCACAAAAAGTGCTACACAGGTAAGGATATTGCTGCCAGTAAGATTGCACCTAAATCAACCATTTATCGGATCATCAAGAACTTCAAGGAGAGAGGTTCAATTGTTGTGAGGAAAGTCCAGCAAGCTCCAGGACCATCTCCTAAAGTTGATTCAGCTGCAGGATCACGGCACCATCAGTGCAGAGCTTGCTCAGGAATGGCAACAGGCAGGTGTGAGTGCATCTGCATGCACATTGATGCAAACACTTTGGGAAGGCCTGGTGTCAAGAAGGGCAGCAAAGAAGCCACTTCTCTCCACTTCTCTCCAGGAAATCAGGGAAAAATGTATATTCTGCAACAGGTTTAGTGATTGGACTGCTGAGGACTTGGGTAAAGTCATTTTTTCTGATAAATCCCCTTTCCAATTGTTTGGGACATCTGGAAAACACCTTGTCTGGAGAAGACAAGGTGAGCGCTACCATCAGTCCTGTTTCATGCCAAATGTAAAGCATCCTGAGACCATTCAGGTGTGGGGTTGCTTCTCAGCCAAGGGAGTGGGATCATCCACAATTTGGCCTGAGAACACCGACATGAATAAAGAATGGTATAACACATAATACGAAAGCAACTTCTCCCATCCATCCAAGAAGAGTTTGGTGACGACCAATGCCTTTTCCAGCATGATAGAGCAACTTGCCATAAGGCAAAAGTGATAACTAAGTGGCTCGGGGAACAAAACATCAACATTTTTGGTCCATGGCCAGGAAACTACCCAGACCTTAATCCCATTGGAAACTTGTGGTCGATCCTCAAGAGGCGGGTGGACAAACATCAGTCTGGATGTGGCCCAGAAGTTATTTGACAGCATGCCAGGGCAGATTGCAGAGATTTTTTAAAAGAAGGTTCAACACCGCAAATATTGACTTTGCATAACCTTAATGTAATTATCAATAACAGCCTTTCACACTTACAGTATGGAATTCTTGTAATTATACTTACAGATCAAAATAGTTAACATTCAATAGCGAATTAATGAATCATTCTCAAATGCAAGTATACACCCTGCAAGGATACAACCTGTCAGACAAGTATTAGATACAAAATACTTGTATGTGGTGTTATTGTAATGGTTGTGCAATGGATTGACTTGGGCTAGATTGGGAACAATTCAGTTTACTCACAACTTAAAGCAACCAATCGCAAATTCTGTCAAATTTAGCTGACAGATATATGCAGAATATGTTATACAATGTGGGATATGTTTAACTGTATGATTTACAATACCTACTGTATTATTTTACAATTATCTCCTAAATTGCTTTCAAATATTTTCCCCACACATTTTTGAGTATGTTGATGAGGCCGGATTCACTTTGACCAAAGTCAGTAGACGTGGTTGTAATATCATTGGACCGGTGACCATTGATCTGGTGGCCACTGTTGATGTGTCAGGCTAGTGTGGAGGGAACATTGCAAAGTGGGCTGCCTGTCATATGTGGGAACGGAGAACTCAGCCACATTCCCAACATAGGGCCCTATAGCACACATCTCCTCTATTTCCTGGAAAATCTTTGCAGGGATCTAATTCTGAGAATGAGAGGTGGTTGGTATGAAATTACTTGTTGGAGTTTGGTACAACGTAAGGTCCCATCGTTCAAATGTAATCAGGGAATAGTTTAATGGCAGGCTACATTTTTCTCCCACCACACTAATTCCTGAATCCCATTGAGGAGTTTTTTCTACATGGATATGGAACGTCTGTCTTCACCATCCTCACAACCAGATGTCGTTACTGGTGCAATTGATGCTGTTTGTAAGCCTATCACAGCAGCTAGTTGTAGGGGGGTGGCTGCGTCATGCCAAATTATTTTTCCCTCGTTGTTTTGCAAGTGATAATAGGTGTGATGTGATAAAATGTTGTGGCCAGACAGAGGAGAGATTGGATGACCCATGAGGTTGATGAACTTGAGGCCAATTCTCTATTTTGTAGGTCCTCATTTTTTGCTTTTGTAAATCTTTTGTCTGTACAAGCTTTCTTTATAAATTTAAATTTGGCTGTGAAGTGAGTACATACAATGATGAGAAAGTTTTGATTAAATGTTTTGTTGAAAGTATAGTGTGTGCAATGACATGTTGACATCAATAGTATACATATACGGTAATATTATTAATTTGACGATATTACATGCAGGGTAACTTTCATACTTTCAGAGTACACTGTCATTTGACAACATGTGTTTGTATTTTATTTACATTTAAAAGGAGTTAATTCTCTTGACTAAGTGATCACCTTTTGCAGGTCACATAGAGTGGTGTGCTGAATGTACCACGTGGTGAGGATAGTACTTACAGTTTTGACAATTGTAAATTTGTTTGAACAAATGTGCCAAATCGATTGACAAATACTGTAATACTTATTGATTTTTTTTAATGTTTCTGTCAGCATAACATCTAAGAAGAATCACTTTGCAGACTCTTACACATACAGCTACACAAATGTCAAGACTTCATGTTGAAGACAGGGATAGAGACAGAAATAGACATAAATTAAAACTATTTAGGTTTCGTGTTGGCATTAAACTTTGTTTATACTGTATAACAGTGATGGTATTGTTGATCATATTATTTTATTCTCAAAGACACTTGTAGGGGATCTGAGTTGTAGTCTGAATAAATCTGCCTGCATTAACATATCTTTAAATAGTATATGTGTATTGTATTTAAACAGGATACTTGTCTTGAGCATATTTTAATACATAAAGCAGGGTTGCCAACTCTCACGCATCTGGCGTGACACTCACGCTTTCAGCATCAATCTCACGCTCTCACGCACACGCAAGAAATGTCACGCCAAAATCAAATTTTCTCCCCTTTCAATCCGTTAATATTCTGTTGATGACTAGACCACAGCGTATTAATGACAGGAGAGTAGTCCCACAGCTGTAACATCTGCCTAAA
>JACXGM010040935.1:0-10175 GCA_016801145.1 Umbra pygmaea
TAACATAAAAAACAAGGACATATGACTACAACACTACTAAAACACATGAACAGACCCTACAACATGAACCACTGAACATATGCACCAACTAAAGACATCTACTACAAGAAACAAGAACAACCACATACCTGGACAGAAACAATGAACTACACGGGACTAACAAACACTAAATACCCAACTAATTAGGGAAGGGTGTGCAGGTGGGACTTAATCTACAGAACTGATAGGCTCACCAAAACATGTGACGGGATCATGTGACACAAAAACAAAACACACAGGAGAGAAACCACAACAAGGTGAACACAGAACAAGCACACATACACTAGGGACATTGTGACACAGACTTTAAAGGGAGAACTTAAACACCATGCACAGTACTGAAAGAACACACTGAGGAACCAACTAAGCAAAACACAAAAAGAAACCATAATAATGACAGTCCATATCTCAGTTCAATAGTGTTCCTGAATTCATTGCATAGATAGGTAGTGGGTTCGTCTTCATGTGTTGCTAAAATTTGTCTATTGTTGGATAAAACAGTTTCTACTGAATGTTACACAAATGAAATTTGTCACTTCTAAAAGCCACTAGTGCTCATGCAGACATACAGCACATGTACTGTATACACACTTTGAATGTAGAAAATAGACAATGCTTCTTAATGTAAGTAGACATTTTATTTTGTAAACATTTTTGATCAAAAAACAAAACAAACAAAGTGCATCCGTAAAGTATTTAAGGCACTTTACTATTTCCACATTTTTTTGTTACACCCTTATTTCGAAATTAATTAAATTCATTATTTCCCTCAAAATTCTACACACAATACCCCATAATGACAATGTATTTGAAATCTTAGCAAATTCATTAAAAACTGAAAATGAAAAAAGATATAAATCGATATAAATCAATCAGAGGGATTTCTGGGTGAACACTTTCTATGTTTACACCAGATATTGTTACGTAACATATTTAACATATTGTAAAAGAGCCAGTGTACCACCAGCCTTGTGCAGAGCAGAGGCAGAGAATGAGCTAAAGATGTCTTTATATCTTTTCTCCTTCATTATGAACACATAATCTTACCCTGTCAAAATGAGGGGTTCATGTCTAGAGCACAATTGACACCACTAACAAAAATGATTTGAATGAAGAAAGGAACGTCAGATATCTTGAGTGGTCAGCTCTATCCCATAACTCCTCTTTTCCAGCCTTTTCTCCCCATCTTACTCTCGGCATCCTCCTCTAAACTTAGTGCCCAGACCTGTTACATAGGGAAAGGAGACAGGTGATCAATTCCCCAGGAGCGCTGAAATTTCCTTAATCCGTTAAGGGACGATGCCTCATCTAAAATTAAAGTTTACATGTTGAGAATGACATCATTTTATTTTCACCAAAATGAGTAGGTTGTGTTTTCTTTTTCGTTTCTTGAACAGTACACATATGCGTTGAATGCCTAAATAAAGGTGGCGGGTCTCAATTTCTTAGAACTAAAACTTTAAATGAGCAGGACAGGCCACCTAAGTCTATTTTGCAGTTGAGATCTATAGCTACTAATAGTATTAGTATCACAACACAGAGGGCCGAATTTACTAACACTAGCGCAGTTTGCGCTGCGTCTGTTGCGCGTTCGGTAATAGCGCACGCTATGCTTCCACATTTAGCAAAGTATTTATCAAACCCAATACCCATTATGCAATCAGCGCATACTCCACCCTCCATTAGCGCGCCTCTAAAAGAGCAAACAATGGGCCCGTATGTATCTATCATGGATCTCCCTACGGGAAAAAAAAGCACAAGCTTAAATTTAGTGAAGAAGAAATTAAAACCTGATATATATTACAGGGCAGAACATCCACACCCTCGGAAAAACATCCAATTTCGATTGCCATAACAAGTTAAATCAACTCGTTATCATCTACACGGAGAGAAGTGGAGGAGGTAAAAAGAGGAGAACCGGTTCAGGTCCACCAGAAATAGACACGCTAACTAGGTGGTGCAGCAAATGCACGTTGCCGAACAAGTGGAAGGTGTGGACGGCATAGATGCTGCTGAGATCTCTGTAGAGAATGAAGGTATGTGTGGCTTGTAATCATACTGTTGTGTTGGTGTTTGGGATATATGCATATGTTTAGCCTATATCATTGATATGTAAATCTGCGATTTTACCCAAGTGCGCCTGGTTTGTAAATAGCCCGCATCGGTTACGTCTCTCTTTGCGACCAAATAGCGCCTGGAAACAGTCGCAAACAGCTTGATAAATCTAGCCCAGACTGAGACCCAAATGCCAACAGTAGGCAGGCGTGCAATATTTAGTATTTATTCATCCAAATCAGAAGACAGAGACAGGTAATGTAGTGGACAGGCAGGTTCCGATACACGGCAAAATTTAATTTAAGGCACGGGCAGATGGCAGGCAGAGATCAGGTCGTAACAAGCACAGGTTCGGCACACAGGAAATCTGGAAACAAACACTGGAAAAAAAGGGCAAACAACTTTCTTTAATAGCGAGCCAAAACCGTCTGGGCGCATGTCACCACCAACTGTTCTGGCAAATCAATCACCGGTAGTTTACAGATCAATCCATGGGGCTGGCATCCAGAAGTTGAAGCTTCTATGGGAGATTGTGAGGCTAACAAGGCATGATCTTTTTTAGCATTCCATAGACTTCCATTAATTTTAGTGTCACTTTGACACTGAATCAATTGACATCTGAATCATTTAAAAACTGTATTTGTTCATTGTTTATTTCTAAAGAAACAGGACAATGTATAAAAGGCTCCATTACCTTGTATATCACATTATGGCCCTTTAGGGTGGAAAGAGCACAGGTTAAATAGACAGAAGATGAGGAGTACATGGGGAACACCTGGTCAGCAGGGGGGACCAGGTAAAACAGGTGAACACAATCAGGGTGTGACGGTTTTCTCCGGTCCGCTGTTAAAATTAATAGGGTGTAGGTAGGTGGTAGAGTTTGTCATTTCATCACTGGATTGGGGATAAGGATAGGGGTGACTATATTGGTTTAGAGATAGGGCTAGTGTGACTCCAGTCTATATGGTGTTCTGTGGGGCGTATTACTTGGTTTTTCACCCAGTTTCGGGTCCCACACTCCAGCACAGTTGGTGGCGGTCATGCACCATTTCAGTTGAGTGCCAACCACCAGTAAAAAGACAAAGAAGAAAAAGAAGAACGCTTAGACATTTGGACAGAAGGGAAAACCAGATTAAAGTTCTTAGTTGTTTAACTAATCAGATAGTTTACTGGATGTAGCTTTTCTCAGTTGAACGCTGTCAGGACAGCTTATATGTAATTAAGTAAATGAGCAACAAGCACTAAGTATTTTACCCAGAGTGAGTGGATATGATTGCTATTTCTCTCCTGTCCCCATATCGGACGCACGTCTTACCCCTCTCTCTGTCTTTACCTGCAGCTGATGTAGGGCTGCACGATATTGGAAATAAATTACATTGCGATATTTTGTTTCCCAACGATATATATTGCGATATTGCAAGCCATCAATGTAGGCTACAGTCAATAATTACCATTCCATGATACTAAAAATTTCACTAATAAACAAGCTTCATGCTCTGTAAACAGAAAAGCAGTACACATGTTTTTATAAAACAGCAGCTTTACACCAACCCCCGATTGTTTGAAAATATATATTTTTTATAATAGAACTTTTAAGCATTTTGGTTCACAATCTTTTGTTTTTAAGTCAACTTTTTTTAGCCAACGTGCCATAGTAAAACTGTGTTGGTCATCATCATAATCATGGCTAAGCAAATGCGACGGCGTGTAATTGCAACATATCTTTACGATATGAAACGTTATTGCGTTTGTTATTTCTTTCTGTCGTTGACAGCCTTTCTGGTAAGGTGTCACACTGGCAAAGGCATCGCAAATAATGTTTTGTTTTGATTGACATCCGAGATTAGATTTTGTACTCGTCGTAAAGAGCTTTGTGGTGCCGTTTTAAGTGATCAGACAAATGGGTGGTTTTTCCTTGTTTCGTTGCCACAACTTTATAACACTCCTGTCAAAGTACCTGTTTTTGGTCATCCTGTTTTTTGTAGCAGAAATAGTCCCAAAGATTTTTACTTTATTTTCGGTACGAAACCATGATTTTTTCCCTGCGTAATGCGTATCCTCTTCGTCGCTCATCTTTCGCTATTACAGGTCTGCCAGTGACAGAGAATGTTGGCTGTGAGCAGCGGCACAACAACCAATCACAGCGAACCAATCACTGTGCAGGCATGCGGAGCGTGCATGTCAATCCAGCAACAAACCATACAACAAACTTGTGTAAACTGTGGTGCTACCTATACTGTCATTGGGTGCTACCCTTCTTCACATCGCATGTTCCGGCGATGTGACTATCGCACATGCGCACATCGCGATGTCAATGCTAAAACACAACATCGTTCAGCCCTAAGATGATGTGCTTCTGGGTTCCAGTTTCAGGTATTATAGTATTCATTAAAACATATTTATTTCCCCGCCTAATAATGTTAAATCATTGTTAAACACTTGTCTTCTGTGTCATTCCACATATATTTCACAGTCACTAGACTTATTGCCAGTATTTTGGAAGCTGCAGTGTTTAGATGGTTAACCTGTTGTATACAGAGAAGAGCTTCCTGTTTGTTAATTGGATTAATAATCCTAGAGAACGTGGTTGTGGAGTGGTGGAGGACTCAGGGAGACCCAGCAGGTTAATGAAATCATATAGCTGGGTGTATTTGTGAAACCGCACAGGCCTACTCTATCTTGCTATCGATAGAGACCCCAACATACAGGAGAGCAGGCCTCTTAAGGAAATTTAAAGTTCCCACTCTGTCAGCCGGAGCAAACATAGAGTTCCCTAGGAGACACCTAAGAAAGAAACCTGCCCTTTTTTACAGAGTACAGTCACCCATTAACATATGGTTGAGAAAAAAGGATAGATACAAAGACCCAGATCTCATTGGCTGTTCAACAGGAAGTACACTCCACAGTTTCGTAGTACAAAAAATACATTTCAGTATATGATAAGGTAATTTTCTTCAACAAGACCCAGGCTGAGCTAGTCATTCTGCATCTGTACCTGTTGAACAGAAGGTCTTTTAACACTGGCCGTAATGACAGTTTGTCTTTGTCTGGTTTTCTCACAGGCATTGGTTTACCCTAGAGATAGATAGATAGATAGATAGATAGATAGATAGATAGATAGATAGATAGATAGATAGATAGATACCCCCCAAACATTCTGCAAGCTACTCATTTTCACAGTGACTTTCATAGAACTTATGTAAAACAAATTGTTGGGCTTCTGAGTGACGCAGCAGAGAAAGAGCCAGTCGCACAGCCATTGGTTCCATTTTTTTTGTGCCATGCTTGAGAGCATTTCAATGAACCTGTGTGACGGTCGTGCAAGCTCAATTGTGGTTGGAGGAATGGTCTCTCTCCCTAAAGAATACGCAAGTGTTATCTCAGGTCAGTGTGAACACACCGAAAAATGGTTTCCTCCATGGTGAAAATACACATAACTTAACAAGTTAACTAACATCATACAGCTAGCAGGCTGTTTTATGTCAGTATAATGAACGGTTCTGTGACTGGATACCTCTTTTAAGCAGTCAAGAAGGACACAAATCAACGTGCTGTGACCTGAGTGACCCAGACGGGTCATGAACAGCACCTGTTCTGAGCAGGCCTCCTCCAGCAACACAAGAGCCCAGACGGTTCATTCCAGTGGCAGCGTGGTAATTTACTGTGTCCAACGCCAAGGCCCTCCCCTCCCGCTTGAACTGTCTGTCTCTCTCTGGCAGTGTTATTCACCTCCCAGACTTGCTGTCCCGCCTCCCAGCTACAGGTGCAGATCACACCAGCAGTGCAATGCCAAATACTGTTCTAGAAACTTCTTTAAAGAGAGCCAGGAGGACTTGGCTCACAGCGATAACGACTCACAATAGTAGCAGTACTGTATGTCTGTATTTCCTCTCAGAACTGAAGAGGAGCTCCTACATAGCCTCATCTGATTTCTAGCTTGTTTAGTTCCTATGACCTATGTAAGGTCATTCTCCTAAATAAGGTAATGACACATTTCTGCGTAGAGTAAAACACCATTATCTCAGTACTCAAGCTCACAAATCCTTTGATGTGGTTTATGGCCTTGCCCGGCACGTGCCTTTCATTGTCATACCATTAAACCTGTGTTCCCAGTTTTATACTGTTGCAGAACTTGGAAATATATATTGCTGTAATGGGAGATCTCTGTTTGAACTGCAATGCAGCTGTTTGATTTTTAATCCCCACTTTTTCTTCAGAGTAAATTCTTTGTGAATATAGACAACGTCATACAAAGCCAAATATTTCGCACAACTTAAACATTACAATGAATCTCATTGTGTATTGGTTTCTGTATTTTCCACTCGAATAATGAGCTGTAACCACCCACCTCTTCTTTTGAAATGGGAATGATCATAACATGTTCCCTGTAGTTGTCTCTACTGGTGATGTGTTCGATGTAGCGGCACTAGTGAGGGGGTGTCACCTAGTTTGGTCTGGCTACAAGTCTGTGGGCTGTCCCTGCGCTATGAGTGATGTGAGGTATTGTAATGTTCAAGCATTTGGATGGCAAGTGTGCGCTTGCTTTGTTGTTCCGGGAATGAGCAGTCAGTATAACGAGAGATCTAACCCATGTTGTGTATGTCACGGGAAAAGCCTGTCGGGATTATGAAATTGCAGTTTTGAAAATGCGTTGTGAAAGCAAAATAACCTACCTCCACTTTCCCCACTCCCTTATGAGAGAGAGGGCTGACTTCACCGTTTACAGCTCCAGTCAGGATGTTAACCACACGCCCACCTCATGTAGGCCCTTCCTCAGATAAGAGATTGCTTCATGTTATGCAACGGTATGGAGGAGTACTGGGTAAACAGGGTGAACTAAAGAACTCATGCTGCACAAACAGGACAGAGAGTGAGAGAGTGTGAGAGGGTGTGGGAGAGAGAGTGAGAGAGTGGGAGAGAGAGTGAGAGAGTGGGAGAGAGAGTGAGAGAGTGGGTGAGAGAGTGAGAGAGTGGGAGAGAGTGGTAGAGAGAGGGTGAGAGAGAGTGAGAGAGTCATTGGCCACACTGAAGAGTCACTGTAACAATACCAGGTGATGGATTGGATCCTTCATAAACATTGTGTTTGGAGGCCCGCCCAGAGCATGCTCACTAAACTGCTTCTAATGAAGAGTACAGACCCCCGATCCTCAAAAAGCTCTAAGAACGTTTCTCTCCACAAGTGTGCAGATGCTTCTCTCCACAGAGTTACGCACTTCTTTGCTTGGTGTGTTTTTGGGAGAAAAAAAAAAGAGTTGGCTCTGTTTTCTTTTTTTTTCTTCTCCTTCTTACTTCCCTCCTCGTACTTCGCCAGTTGCTTTCCTCAGATTTGGGGCGACACAGGGAGAAAGTGAGCGGAAGCCTGACAGAGAGAGCGAGGAGTTCCCTAGTCTTTCCCTGTTGCACTCACATCTCCACTGGACCCGGGGGAGCTCCGTGGGTTGGTTCCTCTGAGCGATGCATCGTGGGTGAACGGACGCACCATGCTCCAGCTCAGCCTCAGATCCTTACCGCTGCTCTACTTCTGCTTGATCTTCTTCCCCCTTCCAGCCAGCACCCAGTCCACCGTCCACCGAGGAGGAACAGGAGGAAGAGGAACGGAGCGCATCAAGGTGCTCTTCACCCCAACCATCTGCAAGGTGCGCTGTACCAATGGCCGGTGCACCAACTTCTGTGAGCGGGGCAATATGACCACCCTCTACAACAGCGAACAGGGCCAGGCTGCACTGGGACCAGGCTTCAGAGTCTGTAAGTGTTCTTACTTCTTTCCGTGCCAAGTCTCTTTAACGTGTGGTTCAGTCAGAATTAGCTACGACACATTGTGTGTGGTGGACGTTAGGGGTAAGCCACTGGAACAGCAATGGTGTAGTTTGAGCATCAGTGTGTGGTAAGATGACTGTTGGAGACAGGTTTGCACAAAGTCGGGCGGCAAGATGGTCTAATATTTAGGGCCTTGGTCCCAATCTCCCAACTGCCAAGATGAAAGCTATGCCATTCTGCCTGTGAGCAAGACAGTTAACCCTAGTTGCTCCTCGTTCCTTCTATAACATCCCCCCCCAAGTCATTGCTGTAAATAAAACAATATTCAAAATTAACTTGCCTGGTTAAATACTGGTAAAATACAATATATATAAATATATTTTTGGACATATATAATATATATATATGGGTTAGATGTAAAAATGTGCACAGTTTGAAAGGATGTGGAGGCTAAAGTGCTTTACAGGTATTCACACCTCCTTGGCAGACTGGCACCCAGACATGTGCATATATTTACCCAGGCACAGAGTGACGACGCTGGGACCAAGCTTACATCAGATCCTCCTCAGCCTACTGACTGAGCTGGCTGTCTGTGTGTGTATGTGTGTGTGAGAGAGAGAGAGAGAGGTGGAGGAGAGAGAAACGAAACATTGTCTCACTCGCAGCACCTTAAAGAATGTATGAGCAAACATCAAGGTTAAGAAAATCTTTGATGCATCGTTTCTACATGCCAGGAAATAGCTGTCTCCCGTAGTAGTGAAAATACATGTGTATGTGCACCTAGTGGAGGCTGGTCAAACTTATTTGAGGAGAATGGGCTCATATTAATGGAGGAAATGGAATGGTATCCCACACTGGGTTTAATGTGATTTAATCCATTCCATTTACTCCAGTCCATATTAAAATGAGCACATCTTCCTTTGCTCATTGCATGCATTCTGCCTGTTGCATCTGCTTGTTCATCTGGGTGGTTGAGACAGGCAGAAAGCCATCTGTTTCTATAGAATCTACACACGGCTGGATCTGACTTTTTTTTTAGACAAAAATTGTTCAGGGCTGGATTCAGTGACCCAAATTGTGTACACCAGAGAAGACATCATAATAATAACTGATTGGATTTGATTACTGTAGTAAGTGCCCAGGTTACCCGAGTAGCTCGGTAGTCCAGCTGTAGTCAGCTCATTCTCTGGGTTTATGGCCAGTATAGGTTCCAGGACATAGCCAGCGTCCTACAGAACAAAGCATCACTGACCCAGCCACGGAATCTCCCTGTTTCAGCCATGCACCACACCCACAAATGTTTCTTCCCCTCAGTGATTTTGGATCTGACTGCCATCTAAGATTTGTAGGATGCAAACACAATGTAAGTGCCAGGGCCGGCTCCGGCAAATTTATTGCCCTAGGCGAGATTTGCGGACGACGCCCCACACACACACACTCCAGACTTCCGACCCTTCACACTAATATGTTGACATTATATTTCAACAAAACATTACATAGCCCTGGCTTTAGAGGTGGTGGTGTGCTAGACAACTCATCTGAGACTCATAGGTAGAAGTGGGTTTTAATCATGTCCCCTTTATTTTAATACAGTGATTCCCAACCCTCTCTTGGAGGACCACCAGCCATGCCAGAGTTTAGCTGTAGCCCTCAGGATTCACCAGAACCCCAGATCAAGGACTTGTTCATTAGTAGACAAGTTAAATCAAGTGTGCTAGCTCAGGGGTAGTTTAAACACATTGACTGGCTGGTGGTCCTCCAGGAGAGGTTTGGGAACCACTGTTTTAGTAGAACTGAAGAGTTGTAGGTTAGAGTGTAATCTATACTATGGTATAGCAGTAGCATGTACAGTACATACAGCATAAACTGCAGGGCAACATCTAATTACTGTACAATAACTGCCCTTTTTCAGATCAAAATTTCAACTTTATATTTCAAAGTGCCTTAAATAGTCACACTGACACCACCCCTTTTGTCTTTCTATGTTTATTATTTTATAATAACAACTAATAGATAGATTAGAATGCATTACTATTCAGTTGTATTAGTTTCACCAAGCTTTCTGAAAATATACTCTATCATTCTGCAAATGATGTAATAGGTAAATGTCGAACTAGTGAACAGTTAACAATATTACAATTAAAACTGTAAGCCATGGATAACCATTGCATAACTTCTCTAAACATTTACTTCTAATCTAGCTAGTTTTAACATACGTTTTTAGCTAAGTTTCAAAACAACACTTATTGCTAGATTATTATCAAGTCTAAACATTTACATATTAGTCCTTTAGCATAATGCTCTTATCCAGACCAACTTACAGT
>JACXGM010040936.1:0-10185 GCA_016801145.1 Umbra pygmaea
CACATAATAACATGGCTTTTTATTCTTGTTATAGCTATTGTAAATCGGATATGTTTGCTAAATTCGTGAAATTCTAAGCTTTCTGTACATATAAGCCATGTATATGCAGAGTTAAATCTGCACTTGTGAGCAATGATTCTATTCACCTTTTGGGCCAACTCTCCCGCGGCCGGCATCGTGAGTTCGAAGAGGTTAAAAGTCCTCGTCTGTACTCCTACCAATTTTGGCCTTAGGACCTCTTTTAAGAGTTAAGATGCTTTCTGAATTACTTTTTTCTTTACTAGGATTTTTTATTTATTTTAAGAGTAAATGCCCACATTTCTAAGAATTTTCTTAGAATTTTCTCACTAGGAGCTACTCTTTGCATTAAGATTATTTTTGAATACGGGCCCAGGTGTACAAGGGGTTGCTATAATTTGAAAACTACATTTCCATAGATCATGTATGTCAGGGAGATGAGGTTGTTGTATGTGGACACATTTGGGCCCACGCAAAAACATATTGATCATGGCAGGGATTTGACAAGGTGGGTAAAGTACCAGCTTTAATAATCAGGTTCTCACTTTGGATAATATTGAGGGAGAAACAAAGTAGGGATCGACGGATATGGATTTTTTGTGCCGATACCGATACTAATTTTTTTTCATCAGCCTTGGCCGATAAGGACTCCCAATTTTCTTGAGCTTTTGCTCCCTCAAATTAAATCATAAAAATAACAAAATGATAACAAATGTTACAAGTCTCAATTGAAAAAAATGTTAACAAAAAATAGTGTCTTTCCTAAGATAAGGAAAATGTAAACAGCAATACTGAACAGAAATGCAAATATTATGCACAATTATTTTTCAGTTGAAAAACAACTGAAAAATATTTTTTTGTTTTTCAACTGAAAAATAATTGTGCATAATATGCGCATTTCCCCACTTCTTTACCCCACACACCACTCACTGAAAGTTCTTAATACTCACAGTTTAGGAGCTGCAAGTTATAATGGAGGAAACAGAGACTGCCATGGTTTCAAATGTTCTACATAAAATAAAAAGACCATGTGGCTAATATGCCGCCTAATATACAAAGACAACACACTAGTAGGTCTAAACGAAAATGTAAAAGCTGCCAGATTTGTCAACCAAAGAACATAAATCAGCAGAGGAAAATAACGTTGATGTCAGATGCACATTAACCAATGAAATTGTTCAAGTTTCTGTTCTAAACTGCATCAATGTTAAAATGTATACATATTCAACCACATATAAAACATAACTCAAAACATTTCAAAAGCTCTCCTTAAGTGGCGCAGCAATCTCTCTCAATCTCAATCTGACTTAAAAAATCAACCACCATTGAACTGGATTGATGATAATACCGTCAGCAAACGGTTCTAAACACAAGTAAGGCACACACGGTGCACTTATGTCTGGTACATGATAACAAGTTAACAAATTAATATTCAACTACGTATAAAACACATCTCTCATCATTAAAGCTCTTCTTGAGGGGAGGCGGGGCTGCGCTCTGATATCACTACGATGACAACTCCGCCCCGCTCCAAGTAGGGAGAGATTTGCTGAATAAAACTCACACAAATAACACGGAACTGAACCACGGAACAACGTCTGCATTATTTAATCATATGACCAGTGTTCGTAACAGCTACCATATGCATACAGAGAGAGCCTACAACTTACCTATTTGCAGCTCCTTAAATACAATGGCAAGCAGTTTTATAGACAAGGCATTCGGCATTTACATTTTTCATTTGGACCCGCAAAACTTGCTTAGCTATAGTTGCAAGCACATTTAGAGCAACGTGTTTCCACTTTCAAAGTGTATGGCAATATTTCAGCAAGTCAAATATGCATTGAAAGTTTAAAACTTACTGTTGTCATGAAGAGCAGGCTACAGCACTCTGCTAGTGTGGGAGGGGCAGTACATGGTCTGCATGTGAACTGCAGCGTCTCTGGCAAAAACAGAGCTGCCTGTGTGGACGCCTGTCTGTAAATAATGCCGGGAAAATCGGCGAAAGCAACAGCCGCGTATCGGCCGATGCCGATACACGTAAAAATGCTAATATCGGCCAGAAATATTGGCCGGCCGATAAAATTGGTCGATCCCTACAACAAAGCACTTGTGATTGTTTACCTTAGCTATAACAGCAGCTTATCCCAGTTTAGTCATTTTAACATTCAACTCACCTTGAATTGAAAAGATCTTAAACGGCAAGTTAAAACTGGAAAACAAATCATTCAATGTTCTATGTAGAGGCCTTGTTTGGAAAATTATCTGGCAAATGGGAAATGGACATGTTCCATGGTCGCCCATCCCAAACAGCAGGATACAACATCATCTGGAGTGTTTGTGTGCAAGTAAACAATGTGAATATGTATGTGGCCATGAATCATCATTATTATACTTAACAGTGTTTTTAGGTTGCAGAGCTGATCTTAAAACAGGACACTGTCCAGTACCCTGTGGACCAGGAGGTTGTTGCAAAATTGAAACTGGACATGGCAATGTCCTTGTTGAATGACACAGGTATGGATTACTCTTTCAGGTATACTTAAATGTTGTCTGTATTAAAATTACACTACATTATTGCCTGTCATCTTCCACAGACAACTTATCCCAGCTGTGTCAGGCTTGTGGGGAGGAGAGCTCAGAGGCTGACACTGATGACTGGGCAAGAAGCGTATTTCAGCTGCAGACCAACACTTGACTGGAAAACTGGGATCCACCATATTTAGGTTACCTTAAAATCAATGGGTGAACTCTCAGAGTACAAAAGTTATTGAACATTTGTAGTGTTTCTCTTTCAGATTGAGTGCACCACCTGCAGTAAATGGTACCACAGTGTGTG
Organism: Umbra pygmaea; assembly: GCA_016801145.1. NCBI lineage: Eukaryota > Metazoa > Chordata > Actinopteri > Esociformes > Umbridae > Umbra > Umbra pygmaea. The sequence continues at coordinate 2,858 of JACXGM010040936.1, forward strand.
TGTTGGGCATTTTTGTAAGGGCTGTATATTTTAAAATAAACTAATTTCCATCGTTCATTGTTGTCTTTTCTTTAGTCAAAGCATTGGGTCAATGGATTTCCTATTGTAACATGACCTAGAGCTAGCATTGCATATTGCATTTGAATTCGTGCACAATGTTGACATGTGGAAACTTTGGTTTTGTTCATTACACCACAACTGTCTTTGTAGGTCTAAATGATATGAGCATAGCCTATGACCGATGGTACAGTAGGTACAGATGTTGTACCTCAAGTTAATCTTGGCGCACTCTGCACTCTGTTTTGCTAACAGCGGTCTTCACTCTACGTTCGAGCTGCGGCGTCAACAAACACCTGCGTTTCTGCTACCAGTCATATTGGTTATTTTCACAGAGAGCAGTGTTACAATGGTACCATGGTTTCAAGGGGCTGGGAAAGCCACAACCAATTCCGGAGTGGGCGTGGTGAGCAGCAGCTCATGTAAATTTAAAGCTACACACACAGAAACAGCAAGTCTAGAAAAGGGCTGAAACAGAGGTACATAGAGGCATGTTATAAGCATCACCTGTGTTTTCAACAACTTCAAAGACATGCGTTGGGTACCTCAGAGGCCTATATTAATTTGCTAAAATGAAGGATAATATGTGACCTTTAATAAAGATTTGCAACCGTATTCTGTGGTTACTAATTTCTTCACCTGATAAAAATGCATTAACCGTGTTAAAATGTCTCGTCCCCACGCATTACAGCTGCAAATGTAATTCCCAAACTGAGATTTTGAAAAACAATTTGACACAAACACTAACTCTCTACACTGATAGTTGTAAATCAAAGCTACAATCACTGTGACGGCTCAACTTCATATTGCAATTTATTTTACATTTATAAAACTGTTGTTTTTCCTCCTTGATATCATACAGTAAAGAAACCAGGCCTAAAGAATCACTCCCATTTTTCTGAATAGAAAGTTTTATTTGTCTATAGGCAAAATTAAGAGTTACTATTTAAAGGTTGTGTTCACAGTTGCACTAAGCATTGCAGACCTTTTGTGTAAAATGAGAATGACTGTTTGAAGTGACTTTCTCCAAACAGGGATGACCTAATCGTATAATATTCTGTTAAGGTATTTATTGTAATCGGTACACAATTATACAGTAGCTGTACTGTAATCTATTGAACAAAATATAATAGGCTACAGCCTACATCGTATTTCCTTTAAGTTATATTTCTTAATGTTAGTGTGTCAGAACTTACACTATTTTGTTCACCCAGAAGTGTTGCAAACAGACATTTGTCTTTCCTTCCCTAAGTTTAATTATTAATTCATATGCGACGCTAGTATGCAGTGACTAGCCTAACAACTTGCAGCCGCAGCAGTCGTTCGGTCCTGTACTTAAATGTGCGCGTTTACTTGAGGATTCTAATATATGCACTTTTGCAAATATTAGGCTACATGAAAATAGCAATTAGAAAAGCGATTTCGTATTTCGCCATTTGAACTCTCCTAGAGAATTGTTATGAGGAAAAGAGAGTTGTGATTCAGTGTTTTTCAATATGCATGCAAATATGTCATTTGGAACAAATTGCTTTTCCAATGCATGTACATGACAAACCCAATCAAAGGACACGTCATTACAAATTTAAACCATCAACCACTTCATGACGCGTTGTCTGCTGTGTTGGTAGTGGGGCATTGTGGAGTGGATGAGAAAGGCATATCAAGTTGTCACAGGGTATTGGCAGTGGCAATGACCTGTGGTAGCATGGGGGATGACAAAGCAACTTATGGGAGACAGGGAGATGGGCCAAAGTGCCTTATACATAACCAGCCACATTGCGCTTGGTGAGTGCTCCCTTCCCAGGAGGCAGAAGCGTGACTGGCTCTCTGTTTTTCCCTGAAGTTCTAAAACATCCATTCTGTGGTTAGAATCATATCTGTAGGAGATGTACAGTATCATTTTGCTTTTGGAATGGCCATATTTGCATTACATGTTCTACCAATTGATTCAATGTGGTTTGTATAGGTGATTTAAAACATTCTTTATATATAAATATCTTAAATTAGAACTGGCTAATTTAAAGGTGAATAATCTTACATACAGAAATTAGGTACTGTATATCCCCTGAGTGGGAATTTTCATCACACTTGACACTACCAAAAAAATGTATATATTATAATAACAAGAAAGTTATTCCACATGTCAATCAGTAATAGTGGAAACAAAAGAGGTGAAAGTAAGTAGTCTTGAATCAAGGTGCCTGTAGGCTATGCAGTGGAAAGAAGTGCACTGGAGACCCTGCAAGTTGCCATGGATACAGACTGGATTTCAGTGAGTTCCAGAGGGAAGGCATGAAAATAAGTGCAGTGGTCTCATCCTCCTCAGACAGCAAGCTGAACTTTAATTTAACCTAGCATGTTCAACAGGACTAAATGCTATAATAGCGCCAGCTCGCAGTGGGCCATATATCTCCTTCTGGGAAGGCCAGCTGCCTGGAGGTTTTCAAGGCCATAATCTTTATTTCACACCCTCAGCAATGCATTTTCAATTCTGACGAGAGAATTGTGGTGTGGACAGTATGGGGTGAATGGATGAAAGCTAACCAACTGTGCCTACAATTTTTAAACTTCCTCAATCTGCCTCAGAGTTACAGCAAATGCGTGTGATATTTATGAGTATAAATGAGGAAGGCAATGCAATCTCAGACTTTGGAGATCTACTAGTGTGTGCCATTGGCATATATCAGCGGCAAACCCACGGTGTCACTGGACAATGTTTGTCTAAAGTTAGATCAGAACATATCCCAGTCTGTGTCAGGTTACAGAACAAGCACGCAGAGCATGCCACCAGGTCCCACAACCAACCAATTTTAGTCAGAATAGTCTGAGATTGGAAGACCTACGTTGACATGCATGGGAGGTTACACATTTGTCAACAATATAACATTCTGAATTCACAGGTACCCAACATACTCCCAACGACTCGCTCAAGAGGTACCTCACTTGAGGGCCACTGTGACGCATTTGTGCTGTAAACAGAATCTGTATGTTCTTTTTTTCACAGAAATCTTTACAACCGATATGGTGGATATGGTCTAACGGGTAAGGTCGGCATTCTCAGTGTAGTCAGTTGCTAGTTCTAATCCCTGCGAAGGCAGATCCTATTTTTTCTTAGTCTGTTTAGAGGACCTAAACAGTGGAAAAATTCAATAAAAACTCATCCTTGAGTATTTCTATAAACAGTTTTAATCTCTGTAGCCAGAATCATAACAAAATGCTAACTTGTTGAAAAGGAATCACAGCAACAAACTATAAAAACAGTAACAACATCTTTACTTGTACAACCAATCTTTATTGGTAATTCATAATGACATTGCTGGTATTAGCTCAATATCGTGCTGATTAGATTAAACCAGCTATTCCTAAGTGAGAAGTTGTGGTTCAACGTGTACAGTATTTTAATATTCAAACTGACCTATACAGAAGTGTTTTTTTTCTTGTCTTAATAGCCCAGTCTCACTTGCAAAATTGGCATCCAATCAGATAAATGATATAATTGTGTTTTTATTGAGTACATGAGAAAAGACACTCAGTACGCATATCAACTTATATGAACTGGACAAGTATGTAATGCTAATTAAAAATGGAAGAACAGCTATATACAGTAGATCACATACCAGCATCATAGTTTCTCTGCCCTGCCTGCAATTACCTAATTGTCGTAAATAATGCCTTTAGCACAACCTCCTTCCCTCCTCCACCCCCAAGCACCCCACCCAGGTCCCATCCCCACTTAGCCTCCCTAACCTTATTATAAAAGATCTCCCTATCAACATCATACCTTTCACAAAAAAACTGTATATGCTCCACTGTTTGCAACACCAGACACCCATCACAGCAACATGTATCATGTTTTGCCACTATTCTCAATGTGGCATTTATACCTGTGTGACCATACCTCATCCTACTCCATACCACCTCCTCTCTCCTACACCCTACCATTCCAATCTCCTCCTTCACTGACCTATGTACATTATGAAAAACCTATCTTTCCTACCTATAGACAGTATTTTGAATGGACGAACAGATGCCATTCATTCCTATGGAGAGCAAGTGAAGTCAATTAGAAACAATTTTTCGGTGGTAGCCGAGCATACTGCACAGCCTCACGCTGAGATGGGATGTGAGCAACATGTCTGAATGTTGTAATTCTCATAGCTTTTCCAAGGAAATCTGAATCTTTCCTCTTGCAGGGAAAGGAGAGGGTGAGTAGGGGTTTTCCATGACCGTAAGAGCAGGAGCAACTTTTGGTAAGTATTCTGATTAATTATTTTGTCATTTTGACTGTATGCCTCCACGTCCACCCGACTGCCTGCAAGCTTCCCCTGGACTATACGGTAATTTGCGTGGTTATGACACAATAGCTAGCATATTTTCATAATAACGCCTGCTAACATGAGATACAAAGTAATGGAGCTTTTTATACATTGTCCTGTTTCTTTAGAAATAAACAATGGAAAATAGTATTTAAACGCGTCGGATGTAAATTTATTCGTCAAAGTGTCCCCTAAAATGAGTGGGAGTCTATGGAATGCTCACTTGAGGTGATAGCCAGGTAGAGTCAGAATCCACCCAGGGCTGCTTCAACTTCCGGGTCCAAGCCTACCCCCTTGCCTTCACCCCACTCTCCTATACCTCAATCCCTGCTGACCATATCAAAGACTTGACCTTCTTGTGCCTCAACAATACCCAAACGTCTAACTCAGCCCTCCTCAAAGTACTCTTTGCCACCAAGTCAGCCCCCAAATGACCTTCCACTCCAACATGAGAAGGAACCCAACAAAACCTCACAACCACCCCGTCTCTCCAACCCCATCAAACATAATGTGAGCCCGGTGTCCCCAATTAAGATCCACTAACCGTGGCTGGTGTGAGGGCTATCCGGACTATACCGGTGGTGGAATTGCAGGTTGACATGGGGGAATTAACATTGAGCTTGAGGCTGGACAAGTTGGTGTTGGCGTCTATTGGTTGAAGGGGTGTGCAGAAAGTCACACTGCGGTTGTGCTGAACAGGGACAGTTGGGAGAGGGACATTGGTAGGCAGAGGGCGTATGCATGAATGACTCAGCAGAAATTTGCAGAGAATGGCCTGGGGGGGATAGCGATTGCCTCGGCGATTGCATTTGGGGCTAGCCCACCGTGGCTGTTCCCGACACCAAGGGTGGATTTGGGCATGATTGAGGAAAGAAGGGAGTGATGCAAAGGGAATGTGAGCGTGTGTTTGGAGAAAGTCTGTGGAGAACATATGTGCCATTCCATATCAGTAGGATATAATCTAAAGGCTATATACACTGCTCAAAAAAATAAAAGGAACACTAAGATAATACATCCTAGATCTGAATGAATGAACTAATCATTCGAAATACTTTCATCTTTATATAGTTGAATGTGCTGACAACAAAATCACACAAACTATCAATGGAAATCAAATTTATCAACCCATGGAGGTCTGGATATAGACTGGCTCCACTCTCCTACGTTCTTCATTTTCCCTCAGTACTCCATCTGGGTTTGCGGCATATAACAATTTTTTACTGGTCCAATCAGCGAACAGAGGGAGTGGCTGAGAACGATGAGGTTGATGTCCTGCGCTAGTTTGAGTGTAGTATATGTCACGACCAAACGTTAGCGATTGGTTATGGCAGATCCAATCATTTTAAACTTCAAAAGAGAATCCGCCTTCAAGGAAGTTAACGCTTGTCAATATAGAGTGACCAGACTCTGTGTACAAATCAAATGTATGTACGAGAGTCTGGTAGGACCAGGCTAGTCTGGATATGGAGTCACACTCAAAATCAAAGTGGAAACCCACACTACAGGCTAGGGCTGGGCGATATGGCTGAAAACTCTATCAAAATATAAGTGTTGCATATCGGTCGATATCAATAATTATTGATCTGTTTTACGAACTATTTAAAATAAGGAGAAGGAAAAAATATTAAATTAAAACATTTTTATTTTAAATTTAACCTTCTACTGATTATAATCCCCTCAGTTATAAAGGCAGAAATGTCAACACAACCATGGAAAACACTCAATAATTAAAATGTAAACATAAGTCTAAAATCACAATGAACACTTAACAATTATCTGTTATACTAAGGTACAAAATTAGAATACTTAAGAAATGCTTAAGAAAGTGTAATAAAATAGTGCAAAGCAGAGGCGTTTCCAGCATTGACGGACATCCGGGGCTTAGCCCATACAATTTTATGCAAATATGGGGGATCACTCAAAGAGTTTTTTTTACAGTAACAGTTTGCTTTGAGTCAAAGCACATCTTAAATGTGTGAGACTTTCCAGATGGATGTATCTTAAAACACACTGTAAAGAAATTCTGTAAATTTACAAGGGAATTCTACAGTGATATAATGTTTTCTTGACATACAGAACATTAATGTAAACAGTAAAGTGTTAAAGGAGTGTTCCACAGTAAATCAGTTTCATAGTATACCATTTACAAACGTTACCATAGATGATTTATGTCATATACACGTCTGTACTTTTTAAATATATCAGAGAAAAGCCAATAGTATATTTCAGTTCCTTTCGCATCCACTGGGGTGCTTCTGTATCCGTCTAAACTTGAGCTACCACAACTCCCAGAATTCGAAGCGAATTTAGTGCCCGTCCCCGTTTTGAACACACCGACACAGAACATGGGCAATTCAACAGCACACCTCTGTAGAGCTTGACGCTAGAAAGTTATACATATTTGTTTTTGAAATTGTAGTCTAATTTCTATTCATCATGCCCGTTTGGTGTTCTGTACCTTGTTGCGGAAATTACAAGCAAGCCCAAAAAGGAGTAATCTTTCACACTTTACAATGGGCTATAAGAAGTTAGGGTTTGCAGTCGGCATTTTAGGTCGGAAGATTATGAAAGGGATCTACTTGCTAAATTAACCGGCACTACAGCCCAAATGCGCTTTTTATCTAGAAAGAGTATCCTATATATATAGTACGTATAGTAATTTACACACTCAGCTAGCTACTAAATACAGCTGGCACATTTCACATACAGCACACTAACATTAACACACAGACACAATGGCCCTCATTTATCAAACATGCGTAGAAACCAGTGTAGATCTGAGCGCAGAAATCATCTTACGACGAGACTCACGTGTGATTTACAAAACTTTCGTATCACTCCAATTCCAGCGTACGAATGAGCGGCTGTTGATAAATCAGACGGTTGAAAACCATCGTAATTTAAATAACACGCCCAAAAATTTGCATTGATTAGAGGCCTCGCCCTTAGAATTTA
>JACXGM010040937.1:0-10095 GCA_016801145.1 Umbra pygmaea
CCCATACACCTGACCAATGGTATCCCTGATCCCATAAACCTGACCAGTGATGTCCCTGATCCCATAAACCTGACCAGTGATATCCCTGATCCCATAAACCTGACCAGTGATATCCTTGATCCCATAAACCTGAACAGTGATATCCCTGACCCCATACACCTGACCAATGGTATCCCTGATCCCACAAACCTGACCAGTGATGTCCCTGATCCCATGAACCTGACCAGTGATATCCCTGATCCCATAAACCTGACCAGTGATATCCCTGATCCCATAAACCTGACCAGTGATATCCCTGACCCCATAAACCTGACCAGTGATATCCCTGATCCCATAAACCTGACCAGTGATGTCCCTGACCCCCTAGACATGACCAGGGAAAGCTCTGGGTCCTAGATGTAGTCTATTACCTCAGTGCCTCTAGTCTTGGGTTGTGACTAGATATGGTTGTCCCAGTGGGATCTCTCCATCACAGTGTCTGTCTCTGTAGGTTCATGCTGAAGCGGACCAAACCGGAGTTTAACACCAGCAATTCTTCAGCTCGGCTGTCAGAGGAGGTGCTGGCTGACGACAGGGATGACTATGACTCCCTCATGCAGACGTCCACTGTAAGGATCTTCTCAGTGACTGTTTCACACCGTGTCATCTACAACAGAGTTTCCCAATGTGTGCAGGGCTATTTAAATTGCAAAAAAGTCAAATATGTCCTGAAACACAGATGACGCATGCTGTTTTCCTGGCGTCAGGCTAATATTGAAAGCCTGTACATACAGTGTTTTATTTACTCATTTTATATCCCCCAAACTTTGTCAAACTGGGTCTCAAGACCTGGGGGAATGCCAATATGTATTTCACAGTGAGGTTCATCATGGTTTACAGTATCATCTACGCATGTCAGCTACTTTACTTGTTTATTACAGTAGTGTGTTCTTTACTTGTTTATTACAGTAGTGTGTTCTTTACTTGTTTATTACAATAGTTTAATACATACAGTAGATTGTTTCTGACTTGTTTATTATATTAGTTTGTTTCTTACTTTATTACAGTAGTTTGTTTATTATTTGTTTATTAAAGTTGTGTGTTTAATACTTGTTTATTACAGTAGTCTTTATTACTTGTTTATTACAGTAATTTGAGTATTACTTGTTTATTACACGAGTGCTCTTCTTTTACGCAGTATTACTACTCAGTGCGGATCTTCCCTGGTCAGGAGCCAATCAGTGTGTGGGTGGGCTGGGTGACCTCTGACTTCCACCAGTACGACACAGCCTTTGACCTGGACAAGGTCCGCACCGTCACCGTAACACTGGGAGATGAGAAGGGCAAAGTTCACGAGAGGTCAGTGACCCAGGGCATCCAGGAATTAAATGGCTGTCTGTTTGTATCTCTGTAACAGTTACTATGTTTTATGATTTGGACACAGTGTCTTTATCTCTGCATCTGTAGTAGCAAATGTAGAAACTACCTCTCGTAGCAACTTTTCTCTGTAACACATTGTAGCATCAACCGTAATAACTGTTGTTTATGACTGTCTGTAGCTTCAAGCATAGTAACTGTTGTCTATGACTGTCTGTAGCATCAAGCGTAGTAACTGTTACATGGTGTGGGCCGGGGAAAGTACGAGTCCCGGTCAAGGGCGGAACAACAACGGTCTGGAGATAGGATGTCTGGTGGACACGGCTAATGGACTGCTGACATTCACCGCCAATGGCAAAGAACTCAGCACTTACTACCAGGTAGAGAGCATAGCTACATGCCATGAACTCCATGTTTCGTGTAAACTCTACAAAAATCTGAGCTCCAAAAAATGCTGTGATGTTTTCAGTGTTTCAGGCCTTTTTTTATCCTATTGCCACAATATTAAGCTGTGTTTAACCGAGAGTAGATGATTTCTCCAGGACAATATGGTTTTATGCTTAGCCAAACGTGGACTACTTCTCAAGGACAATGTGGACCTATGTTTAGCCAGAGGTGGGCTATTTCTGCAGGAAGTAGCCCAGATTGGAGTGTAACACGCAGACCTTCATCTTACTGTAGGCTTGTGTGATTAATGTCTCTTCCACTAAGCTGTCTGACAGTGTGCTGGGTCTATTCCCCAGCTGACCGTGGCTGTGGCATTAATGGCCTCGTTCGCCATAGGCACTAGCAATACATGTATGGAGTTTTATTCCTATCTATTCAAGAGCACGTTCTTTACATTTTTTATAATTTCCCTCAAAACTTTGCTCTTACACTCAAATAACCACTGCTCACGGTTGGATTTGCTATTCTTCTGTTCAAACCTTGTGCTTGGACAGATTTTTTGCTCTCAGCTTCAAAACTTCTCCTCGCACTGCTTCTGTGCGCGACGGGGAAGGGATCATTTCATTGGTCAACCCTACACCTGGAATTTTCTTGGTTTGTGAATTTTGACAGGGATGTAACATAAAAAATCATAGAGGAGAAGATTTGCAAGTGCACAGAAGCAGCCTGAGGGTGAGGAGAAGGTTTCAAGCTGAGAGCACGAAATCTGTCTGAGCAACAACATATCTGAGTCCAAGTATAAAGTTTGAGCAGAAGCACAGCAAATCCAACCCACTGAGCAAAATATTTTGAAAGACGTCTTTTCAACGTCTATTCAACGTCTTTTCAACCACAAAGACGTCTTTTCCACATTTATTCAATGTCATTTCAACCACAAAGACGTCTTTTCAACATCTTTTCAATCTCAATTGCTTAGAGGGAAGCGTGTCTATTTGAGTGTGAGAGAAAGGTTGTGAGGGAAATTATTACAAAATCTGAATGTAATATTAATTAGAAATGCTCTCAAATTGAAAGAATGCGCTCTTGAATAAAGATAGGAATGAAAATTTACAAGCATAGGTGGAAACTAGTGCACCTAGTAGGGCATATGGCACAGTTTTTTCAACTTTATCTGTGTTCATAGCTGTGTAAGTCTCTGCTCTTCGTCTCTGCAGGTGGAACCGAGCACTAAGCTGTTCCCTGCTGTGTTCGCCCAGGCAACCAGCCCCAGCATCTTTCAGTTTGAACTGGGACGCATAAAGGTAACACAGCAAATATTGATGTCGTTTTGCACTCTGTACAGTGTGTGTTTTTCTAACGATCGATGCTAGCATGATCCTCTCTCAAATCCTTCAAACTTCGTAATTTGCTAATATAAACCGTGGGGTTTACTCCATTCTAAATTCCCCAAAAAGGTAACGCTTACTTTTTTCCGTATCACTCCCTATACTTACTATACATTAAAGTCAAATTCTGAGTAAATGTTACTGTCAATCTAGCCCTAGCCCTAACCTTAACCTTAGCAATCATAATTTTTTATAGTTAGTAATAGTATGAATATTTGTAGAGCATCGATAGATAGTAATATTGACCATGCAAATAAATTGTAACTGCATCTTCTGTTATGCAGTCCACAAAGTTACAGTGTTCCCTGCTTATTTTAGAGTATTAAGTTAACATGAGAAATATCTATGCATATTTTGTGAAAAAGACTCTTCAATGTATAGGAAATAATTGTTACAATATAGCCTATATGGCAATACACATGCAAAATGTATGTTCAGCAGTATTTTAATTGTTTAGGTATCTGTGCAGGCTTCCGAATACAACTTTGTCCAAATAGTTGTTTGGTTGCAGAATGGGTGAAAAACATTTTTGAGCAAACCACTTCTGCCTAATGCAGTGGTTCCTAGGCAGTTGTGGTACTAGGACCATTGTTGGTTCAGTAACCAAAAAAGTTTGGGAATCACTGGCCCATGGTGTTTTTATGAAGGTGTGAGAGAAAAAATGGAATCAAAACTGAAATCATGGAATTTGGAGAAAATGTAAGAAACTAAAAATGTAAGAAACTAAAAATAAAACTGATTTTATAGGGCCCTACCTAATCATGACCTTGACCATATTTATGACCTTGTCCCTAACCATGCCCTTGTGTGTTTGTCACTCTACAAGAATGTCATGCCCCTGTCAGCGGGTTTGTTTAAGAGTGAGCGAAGAAACGCCAATCCTCAGTGCCCCCCCCGCCTCCACGTCCAGTTCTTGACCCCGGTATTGTGGAGCCGAGTGCCTAACCACTTCCTGAGGGTTGACGTGTCACGGGTCAACGACCGCCACGGGTGGCTGGTCACCTGCTCCGAACCACTCCAGTTCATGTCCCTGCATATACCAGAGGAGAACAGGTGAGGCCCACCAGGCACTAACCCTGGAAATCACGTAAGAATATGACCATCTTAGGCAATTATTCCTTTTTCAGTAGTGCTGAAACACAAGACAGTAGGAATCAGTTGTGAGTAATCAGTGAATCATGTCACTAGGCCACAAAGTGCCATGTTAACCTGCTCTGTGTTTCCGTTGCTACTGTTTCCGTGTGTTTTTCTATGTGTCTAAGCTGCTATGCATTATATTTATGTCCAGGTCAGTTGATATCCTAGAGCTCACGGAGCAAAAGGATCTGTTGAAGTTCCACTACCATACTCTGAGGCTGTACTCCGCCGTCTGTGCCCTGGGAAACAATCGAGTGGCACACGCACTCTGCTCCCACGCCGACGAGGCGCAGCTTCTCTACGCCATTGAGAACAAATACATGCCTGGCCTCCTCAGGACGGGATACTATGACCTGCTCATAGACATCCATCTCAGGTAGGCTATTCTGTGTGGGCCAGGGTGGACCAGGAACCTAAAGGTCTCCTAATTGTGTTTAAACATCAGATCTATCCAAATGGGCAGAGTTGTAGAAAGTAAAAGTACTCCACTGGATTCACCTCTTTTAAGAAGTTCCAAATTAAAAGCTAAATTACCAGGTAAGGGAAGTTCATAACTAACTATTTGCATTAATTTGGTGGGTTAGGAACTCACTTTTCCTGTTCATTTTGCACATCCCAAAATGGATGAACTCACCGAACCCAGCAAGCTACTTTTTCTTTGTACATTTCAAATCTCTGTAAATGGACGATAAAGCTTCTATTTCCTTGTGATGTCAGTACTTACGCCACGGCCCGGCTCATGATGAACAACGAGTACATCGTTCCCATGACCGACGAGACCAAGTCCATCACGCTGTTTCCGGACGAGAAGAAGAAGCACGGCCTGCCGGGGATTGGCCTCAGCACTTCGCTCCGTCCTCGCATGCACTTCTCCTCCCCGTCCTTTATCTGCAGTGGGGCCGACTGCTTCCAGTACAGCCCCGAGTTCCCCCTGGACGTCCTGAAGGCCAAGACCATCGAGATGCTGACGGAGGCGGTGCAGGAGGGCAGTCTGCACGTCAGGGACCCAATAGGGGGCAGCACTGAGTTCCTGTTTGTCCCCCTTATCAAGCTGTTCTACACGTTACTCATCATGGGCGTCTTCCACAATGGGGACCTGAAGAACATTCTGCAACTGATAGAGCCGTCGGTGTTCTCAGAGGGAGGGGAAACGCTCACCGACACGCCCGAGAGTGATGTCGCTAAGGGAGGAGTCGGGGGGGAGGGGCTTGGAGTGGAGGAGAGGGCGGGGAAGGTCCCTAAAGGACTGCTCCAGATGAAGCTGCCTGAGCCTGTTAAACTACAGGTACATTGTATGCATTTCCCCCTGCTCCCGTGAGCTCGATGTAACATTGCTGTTTATACTCTGTCCTTTCACATAAATAAAACCTCGTGATGAATCACACTCTGTAAAATATGTTGGCACTGGCCTACTTTTATACCCTTAATCTCCTGTGTGTGTGTGTCTCGGTAGATGTGCCACCTGTTACAGTACCTGTGTGACTGCCAGGTGCGTCACCGCATCGAGGCCGTGGTTGGGTTCAGTGACGACTTCGTGGCGCACCTCCAAGAAAACCAGCGGTTCCGCTACAACGAGGTCATGCAGGCCCTAAACATGTCTGCCGCGCTGACCGCCAGAAAAACCAAAGAGTTCAGATCTCCTCCACAAGAACAGGTAACGTGCTTGTTCATTTCTCAACTTATTGCTACCTCATAGCAACCAAGTCTTGTCCCTTTTTTGTTCAAATATGTTGTATCTGGTTTGTGCTCAGAAAAGTATACTTAATGATATGGGCTGTTAGTGCGCTTACCAGTTTTGTATCATTCCTTCTTGATACTCAGATCAACATGCTGCTGAACTTCAAGGATAACAAGCAAGACTGCCCCTGTCCTCCGGACATCAGAGAACAACTGCTGGACTTCCACGAAGACCTAATGAGCCACTGTGGTAGATTTATTAATGCAATGCTTTTAATCCTGACTGAGCTGCTTCTTCTGGTATAGAGACAGTAATGTTCTCCAGCTGTGCTACATTGCAATTAATTAAAGCTGCTTCAGAAACACTGTTCTGCAGCTCTAGCCAACTCTGTGGCCTTTCCACAATGACTGCATGTACTTTGTCGACCAGTGACCTAAAATTAAAATGCTAATTCCAATACAACCTGCCTGCCCCTTAACTCTTGGGCGTGCATGAGGTAGTTAGTAACCAGCAATCTTTTTTGCAGGCATAGAGATGGACGAGGACAAGTTAAACGAGGGAGACAGCGACTTCACCATCCGAGGACGTCTCATGTCCCTGGTGGAGAAGGTGGTCTACCTGAAAAAGAAGATGAGCTTCCTCCCAAAGAACAAGAAAAAAGCCAAGAAAGCTAGTAAGTCCAGCAAATGGAAAGCCCAATGATTCGACCCTCTTCAGACCATTACGTTAGCAATTTGAGGGGTTCCTGGACCCAATTCCTGGCCCAGCTAAAAAATACTTATGTCTATGAGCAAGGCAGTAATTAACCAATTCTTTTCCCAGGATGTTGACCTTAATAATATAATAATATAGAATTATTGGGGTAAGAATAATTTAAAAAAGATTGAACAAAAAAGGCAGTAGATTGACTAAATACCACAATATCATCTCTAGGTAATAATATGAAAGAACAATCGCTTTGAACATACTACAGGCTACATTGTATTAACTGTAGATTTGATCTAAACAGGTAACAGAGCTGACTAGTAACACTATCTTATATACAGTTGCAATCAAAGTTATTCAACTCACATTGCAAATTGTTTTGATTTTCAAAATTTACAGGCTTTCAGCTTTAAGCAATCAACAAATCAAACAAAAGAAATTGAAATTGACACTCCAAATTCAACTGCAAATTCAACTGATAATGACTTTTCAAATCGATTCAACCCCTTCATGGCAAGCATATTTATTTCTTAGTAGAGCACACATTTGCTGTGAAACCTGCTGGAAACGAGATGCACAGCCAGACACCAGCCTCTGGCACCATACCTGAGGAATTTTAGCCCATTCCTCATTAGTAATGCCCTCCAGTTCATTAATATTCTTGGCTTTGTGTGCTGCAACCGCCTTCTTCAAATCCCACAAGAGATTTTCTATGGGGTTCAAGTCTTAGTTTATTGTTCTCACTTTAACAATGAGATGGGAAACTTTTCATTTTTCATTTAGTTGCATAATTATTCTGCACACTAATAGTTGGCCAAAAATTATGCACACATAGATATTCTCAGAAGAAAGCCAAGACCTCACTTTTTTGCTTAACTATTCAGGATTGAGGTGTATTTACATTTTGGATTGACCAAGAGCACTTCATTTCTTCAATAACAAAAGGAATCCTCAAGAATACAACTTGCATAATAATTGTGCACACAGTGTAATGTGAGCATTTTCACTCAGAGAGGTAACCGTATGGGTAAAAATGTTCATGCTGGGATCATTAGTTTAGGTCAGTTCCCCATAGATACACCACCTGAACAAATAAGCAGCTCTCATTCACACTGTGGGTCGCTGACAAATTCACAAACATTTTTCCAATACTTGCTCAAAACTTTTAACACAGACTTTTTTTACACCTCTCTATCCAAGGACTTTTATACACCTCTGTCACTATGTCCCCTGTATTTTTGTTTGTTATGTTTAGTTTTCCAGTATTATGGTTTCTTCATATATGCTGTTTGTATATTTTGTTTTGTTAATTCATTCATAGTTCCCCAGTGTTTCCCAGGTTTGTGTCTACGTAGTCCGGCTAGAAGTCTTGTGCGTTTTAGTTACATAGGTTTTGTTGTGTCTATTGGTGCCCTCTTGTGATTTCAGGTTGTTTATGCCATATTTCTAGATATGTATCCCATCTAATCGATGTACATCTTTGTCCTTGTAATTGTCTGTAGACGTAATATATTAGCTCTTGGTGCACCAGTATACATACACCTGTGTTTGTCTTGTCAGTGTTGGTCATTGTTGTCCTGTGCAATGTGGTTACGTTTTCTGAGTCTCTATAGTAAGTGTTTTGCATGTTCTAGTTTCTAGTTTACTGCTTGTTTCTAAGTCCTAGATTCTAGTTCTCTAGTTTCTAAGTATTCTAGTAGACTGCTAGTTTTGTTGTTTCATTTTTGCTTCTAAATCAAAAGGCATGTATCGTTTGTATTTGAAATAAACATTGTTTTTATTGAGGTAAACGCAACTGACTCCTGATAATATCTATACCACACTGTGACAACCTCTCTTACCAAGGACTGTTCTAGACCTCTCTAACCTTTTCTATACACATACAGGTCCTTCTCAAGAAATTAGCATATTGTGATAAAGTTCATTATTTTCCATAATGTAATGATAAAAATTAAACGTTCATATATTTTAGATTCATTGCACACCAACTGAAATATTTCAGGTAATTTATTGTTTAAATACTGATGATTTTGACATACAGCTCATGAAAACCCAAAATTCCTAATTAAAAGAATTAGCATATTTCATCTGACCAATAAAAAAAGTGATTGTAATACAATAAAAACATAAGAAAAAGTCAACCTTTAAATAATTATGTTCAGTTATGCACTCAATACTTGGTCGGGAATCCTTTTGCAGAAATGACTGCTTCAATGCGGCGTGGCATGGAGGCAATCAGCCTGTGGCACTCCTGAGGTGTGATGGAGGCCCAGGATGCTTCGGTAGCGGCCTTAAGCTCATCCAATGTGTTGGGTCTTGTGTCTCTCAACTTCCTCTTCACAATATCCCACAGATTCTCTATGGGGTTCAGGTCAGGAGAGTTGGCAGGCCAATTGAGCACAGTAATACCATGGTCAGTAAACCATTTACCAATGGTTTTGGCACTGTGAGCAGGTGCCAGGTCGTGCTGAAAAATGAAATCTTCATCTCCATGAAGCTTTTCAGCAGATGGAAGCATAAAATGCTCCAAAATCTCCTGATAGCTAGCTGCATTGACCCTGCCCTTGATAAAACACAGTGGACAAACACCAGCAGCTGACATGGCACCCCAGACCATCACTGACTGTGGGTACTTGACACTGGACTTCAGGCATTTTGGCATTTCCTTCTCCCCAGTCTTCCTCCAGACTCTGGCATCTTGACTTCCGAATGAGATGCAAAATTTGTTGTTGTTTTGTTGCCCTGCTTCTCTGTAGCCCAGGTCAGGCGCTTCTGCCGCTGTTTCTGGTTCAAAAGTGGCTTGACCTGGGGAATGCGGCACCTGTAGCCCATCTCCTGCACACGCCTGTGCATGGTGGCTCTGGATGTTTGTACTCCAGATTCAGTCCACTGCTTCCGCAGGTCATCCAAGGTCTGGAATCGGTCCTTCTCCACAATCTTCCTCAGGGTCCGGTCACCTCTTGTCGTTGTGCAGCGTTTTTTGCCACACTTTTTCCTTCCCACAGACTTCCCACTGAGGTGCATACAGCACTCTGGGAACAGCCTATTTGTTCAGAAATTTCTTTCTGTGTCTTACCCTCTTGCTTGAGGGTGTCAATGATGGCCTTCTGACAGCAGTCAGGTTGGCAGTCTTACCCATGATTGCGGTTTTGAGTAATGAAACAGGCTGGGAGTTTTTAAAAGCCTCAGGGATCTTTTGTTGGTGTTTAGAGTTAGATAGTTGATTCAGATGATTAGGTTAATAGCTTGTTTAGAGACCCTTTTCATGATATGCTAATTCTTTGAGATAGGAATTTTGGGTTTTCATGAGCTGTATGCCAAAATCATCAGTATTAAAACAATAAATGACCTGAAATATTTCAGTTAGTGTGCAATGAATCTAAAATATATGAAAGTTTAATTTTTATCATTACATTATGGAAAATAATGAACTTTATCACAATATGC
>JACXGM010040938.1:0-10105 GCA_016801145.1 Umbra pygmaea
AATCTTTATTTAAACCCTTGTCACCACAGGAATGGTGTTTTTAATCTTTATTTAAACCCTTGTCACCACAGGAATGTTGTTTTTTAATCTTTATTTAAACTCTGGTCATCCTAGGAAAGGTGTTTGTGACGTACGAAGCCGACAGTGATAAACATGTAAACCAGATTATCCAATTTGTGGCATTGCTGAGACACAATGGCTTTGACACACACGTAAGTACACACACTCTGATACTTACTGGACACACAAACAAGCCTAGTTGTGCTTATTAATTCGAAATATTGGGTATTTAAGTTTCCATACCTGTGACTTGTTTGATTGTAATTAGTGTATATTTATAAATTGTTGGAAAGCAAAATAACTGTCAAAAGACGTGCAAAAATGTAGAAGAACATCATAAATCAGGAAATGGATTTAAAAAGATATCTAAAGATTTGAAAATGCCAAATGAGTTCTGTTAAATCTCTGATATAGAAGTGGAAAATTAGTGGTTCTGTTGATATCGAGCCATGGTCAGGTAGACCAACAAAGATTTCAGCCACAGCTGCCAGGAAAATTGTTCGGATGCAAATAAAATCCACAAGCTGAAGTACAGGCATCTCTGCAAAAAAAGTGGCACAGCTGTTTCAAGATGCACAATATGGAGGTAGTTGAACAAATGACCTCATTTTGTAATGCGAGTAATGAGACCAAAGTTTAACTTTATGATCACAACCATAAAAGCTATGTTTGGAGAGGAGTCAACAAGGTCTATGACAAATAGTACATTTTCCCTAATGTGAAGCATGGAGGTGGCTCTCTGATGTTGTGGGGGTGTGTGAGCTTCAGCGGCCCAGGGAATTTAGGCAAGATGGCAAGATGAATGCAGCATAATATCAGAAAATATTGGAGGACAATTTGCATTTATTATTCCGGAAGCTGCGCATGGCACGCAATTGGACTTTCCAACATAACAATGATCCGAAACTCGATCTGAAGTTGACCACTCAGTGGCAATAGTGGAAGAAAGTGAAGTTATGGGTGGGATCCAGGTGGCGTCTGCATGGCGTAGTGGGCTAAGTCGCTGTATTGTACAACAGAGTACATCATGATAGTCACTGGTTCGAGCCTGACTATGGGTTCTGAATTTGCCTTGGCCTCCTGCTCGAGGCAACGCAAAATGTCATAGGACTGCCTGGGATTTGGGTTAGATAAGTCTGATTATCTATACCGCCACATCGCTCTCCAGCGACTCGTGTCCAGATCGTGTGCTTGTGGGTTAAGTTGCGGAACTATAGTCTGAACGTAACCATCTCGTACATGATCCGACTAAAGGCTTCCAAGTTGAATTCGCAGTGCGAAAAGAATCGGCGGCTGGGTGACATTTGGTTAGATGAACCATGTGCCATCCCACAGATTTGGCCAAGGAGTTACAGAGCTGCTGACAAGGCAGGATTAGAAGGAATTAAGAGGGGAGTAAAAAGTTATTGAGGGTCCATCACAGTCTCCTCACCATAATATAATTGAGCTACTTTGTGGAGATCTGAAACATGCAGTTCATGCAAGACAACCCAAGACTTGAGGATTTGTTTTGCCAAGAAGAATGGGCAGCTTTACCACCTGAGAAAATAAAGCGAATCATCCACAACTAACAGAAAGTATTGCAAGCTGTCATTGACCCTAAAGAGGCCAATACAGAGTATTAAGACCTAAGGGTATGCAAACTATAGTACGTGGACCATGTCAATATTTTCTCTATTGTTTAAATTATTTATTTATTATATTCTCAATTTTTTTAAATGATTGTGCTATTCTGTGGTGCCTTAAAGTTTCATTTGAATCTCATTAAAAATTAAATAAAATGTGTTTTGCCTGATCACTCATGTTTTCCTTAAAAAATGGTACACATCCTACAAATGCTGCCAGAGTATGTAAACTTGGCGTATATTTAAACTGAGCAGGACACTACAAACTGGAAATGTATTTTTAGGATGTGAACCTTTTTCATTTTTTATGCATTTTGAAATGCATACCTCGAAAAATATTGCTGTTGAGCAACTCCTTGTGTGCATGTTAGCACCTGTGAATTTAGTCTTGAGGCGTCTGTGTTGAATAAGCAGTGATAAGAATCGTACAGCTTGATGACACGTCCTGCAATCATTTTCCAACCATCCTGTACCAGGGAGGGGTTGCTGGGAAATTAGACATGACAATTTAAATATGTATTTAAAAAAATATATGAAATTGTTTGGGAAATGGGATGTAATGTGTAAGAATCTGATTATTTTTCTGGTGTTTCAGATCGACATGTTTGAGCAACAGTTTCGGAGCATTAGTAAGATTGACTTTATGGAGCGGTACCTCAGTGAGGTAAAGATACATCCCTGACTGCTTTACAAATGCCATCCTGTTGCCGGCCAGAGTTCTCTGGTCAATCATTTAAATCAAATGTATTTTACGAAGGCCAGTCTCCATTATTGTGTTTTAGGATTTGTATGGAATTCATTAGGGATGTTCGGGATGTAGTTGTTTCATGCTTTATTCCTCTTACAGAAGGAATACCTCATTATCATCATAATCAGCCCGAAGTATTATGAAACGGTGACTGCATCCCCTATCAGCTTGGAGAATGACGAGAGGACCCTAAATACTGTCTACATTCACAAACAGGTACCTCAACATAATTATGTACTGGTACCTCAACACAGTTACAATTGAATGCAAAAGTTTGGGAACCCCTGGGAAAAAGGAATCTATGTGAACAGGTGTTGACCTGACATCTACAGATGTTTCTCATTTGATTCTGAGGCACTCATACCGCGTCAATGTACGATACATTAAAGTGAACATGTAATGGACTATTACAGACTGAAAGTGGCGCTAGACCATTTAAAAGGCTATACTCTGAAAACACAGCCACATGGTACTGTGCAATATGTGATGTGATTACATTTAGTAGATATTATTCTATACAAACAGACATCACGTTTTTGAGATATTATTGTATTGAAACAGACAACACCTATTTAAAAGAAACTCACAAAAATGAAGAGATTGTACTTGTAAATACGCGAACCTGGTTGTGTTCTCTGTGCTCCAAGATATAATACCCTTGTATTGATTAGTCTGTTTATGAACTACCAAAAGGTCCAGGATTCATATCCCCCTAGCAAGTATCAACCTTCCATTCTCTGTAAAAAAGAGCTTCAAAACAGGGCCCATAGCTAGAAATTATCTACAAACATTTTTTAAACACAAACAATCAACATGACATTGGCAGTCTTGTGCCTATCTTCAGTAATTACATGATTAACATAAGACAGGTGCTTTAACAATGACAGCTGTTTTCCTGCAGCCAAACAGGGTAAGACAAGTAAGAGAATCAATCTACCTACTGCTCTTCAATGAGAAACATGGAAAAACAGCATGCTTGGTGGAACGTGACCGGATGTGATCTTTGAACCTGCTGAGGGGTTTCACATGAGACAAGGTTTTAAAGGGGAATTTGACATGACACAATTGGAATGGAAGAAAAACTGGGACAAATCACACAAAACTCAATTTTATAGCTGAGGTATGATAGTGAGTTCCCATGTAGATTATGCACAGATATAACAACACATCCAGCCCAAAGATCAATTTTTTTTTATTTTTAATCACGAGACCCAGATGGCATCTTTAACATATTAATGATATGACAGTTAGTGGCAGGCATTAATGATTTATTCTACACTCTCTTGTCATGTTGCAGCTGCAGAATGAGTTCATACAGAACGGCAGTAAGAACTTCAGATTCATCCCCGTTCTGTTCCCTGGGGCTAAGAAGGTAACACTGGCTCCCTCTTTTCGCTTTCTTTCTCTGTAAATCCAGGTTAATTTTCAAGCTTTGCCATAAGCATTTGTTGACATTGCCAAAGCAAATGAAAAATAAGAAAGGTACAAAATAATAAACATGATGAAAATATTATAAAAACTAACAAATGTCTAAATAAACATGAAACCTAATGAATTAAAAGGGGAAATACAGATCCTAGATGGATACAAACATATGGCTTATGCTTAAAATGTTGTTGTGATTCACTTGTTGCTGCACAGCTTATTTCTTTCACTGTAATTTACAAAGCTTCTAAATAAGTTACAGAGAATGTAGGAGTTACCACTGTGAGTGTAGGAGTTACCACTGTGAGTGTAGGAGTTACCACTGTGAGTGTAGGAGTTACCACTGTGAATGTAGGAGTTACCACTGTGAATGTAGGAGTTACCACTGTGAATGTAGGAGTTACCACTGTGAATGTAGGAGTTACCACTGTGAGTGTAGGAGTTACCACTGTGAGTGTAGGAGTTACCACTGTGAGTGTAGGAGTTACCACTGTGAGTGTAGGAGTTACCACTGTGAGTGTAGGAGTTACCACTGTGAATGTAGGAGTTACCACTGTGAATGTAGGAGTTACCACTGTGAATGTAGGAGTTACCACTGTGAGTGTTGTGACAGTTCAGGTGGTTGAGGAGTTATGGGGTGAGTTGACGTTAAAACTGATTTACGTAAAAAGGGCTTAGCACTGGCGCCTTGCTCATTTATTTGCTAATTTACAAGAGATAATTGATTATTGGGATTGTAGCCTACTCTACATGGCAAAACTTTGAAGGGAATATCTCAAAATTTATGAGTAAACATTTAAAGCATCATACATGTCTGATTGTTCCTCCAATTACAATGTTTGATATGCCATTTTAAAGCTCCTAATCTGTACTTAAACAAAAGGTAAACAAATTATTTTCAATTTTTTGACGTTAAGTCTAGTTTTCCAAATCCGGTCACATACAGTGAGCACTACAGTTCATTTGAGAGTGACACATTTTATTTGTTATTTGGTTTTATACTTTAGCACTTTGAGTTGGAAAATATAACAATGATGTTGAAGTGCAGACTGTCAGCTTTCATTTGAGGGTATATTCACAGATATCGGATGAACCGTTAAGAAATTACAGCACCTTTTTGACATGGACCCCCATTTTCAGGCACCAAAAATACATTGGACAGTTTAACATAATGTACACTGCAAATTATTTGGTTCTTACCAAGATAAAAAACTTAGATTTAGAAATGCTAGATAATTTATCTTGTTTTAACAGTGAATTTCTTATTATAAGTGTTCAACTTTACACTATAATCTTATTTCTACATTCGACAAACTTAATTCAAGAAATCTTAATTTCACTTGTTTTGAGTACCTTTTCTCTCAGATTTAGTGTTTGTAGACACCCCTTTTTTGCAGTGTAGAATAATGTAATTGTCACTATTTGGTTGCATATTCTTTGCATGCAATGACTGCTTGAAGTTTAAGATGCATCAACATCACCAGAAACTGGGTATCTTCCCTGAAGATGCTTTGCCAGGCCTGTACTGCAGCCATCTTCAGTTCCTGCTTGTTTCGGAGACTTGTGCCTTCAAAATGTAAAATGCATATTTAATTGGATTGAGATCTTGGGCCTCATTTTTAAATGTGGTGTATGCACATAAGAAGACGTACACCGCTCTCTATGCAAGAATTGCGATTTATAAAACGCAAACTTGATGGGAAAATGTGCAGTCCTTCACGGAAACTCTGACCCAGGCGTACGCACAAAAACAGGTGAAATGAGAAATGGTGCCATCGTCGGCAGATGGATGAAACACTTGAAACTGTCTGAAACTGCAGAGCGTTGTGTAAACCATATCGAAATACTGCCTCTCATTAATCCTCATAAATAATACAGTAAACAGAACAAAATCATGTTTAAAACTGATATTTTTGTCAATATCTCTGTCGGAGCAGATTGTTTTTTCCTCTTCTTTTCCACCTCTCCAACAAGAAGTTTTACTTCACATTGAGTGAAGTTTCTTTTGGGTTTTCCTCCGTGTTTGCCATGATGTGTCACTCAATGAATATTAATTTGGGGGCGTTTCAGACTATTTATGGCCAACTATCAGCGTGACATGAAGCTGCAAAAGCTGCGCCACATTTAGAGTTGTTTGCGATTTATAAAGGGAAACTGGCGTAGGACGTGCATGCTCACGGTTTTATAAATCAGAATATTTCTGTGCGTACGCTCATCCTATGTTCCGTCCATATGCCACTTCTGGCGCAGATCCACTGCAGTAAATATTGTTAGGTTCAAATAATGTGAGAGCACCAGAGATGCAGCCTTAACTAGCAGGTTTGAGTCTAAATGATTGGCCCCTATGCCTTTTTTTAGCATCTACAGATTTCAGAGCATTCAGCACTTCATATTTTGTGAAAGGTCTCAGGGAAAAGCCTTGAATGTTAACAAAGTTCTTCTGTGTAAATACATGCTTGTAATTATTTTTATTTTTCACTTTAATTTGAAGTGCCAGTAGAACATTTTCAGAGGTTGTCTCATAGAAATGGAATGATTAGAAATGCCATTCAAATTCAAATCAATGTAGCAGAATGGTCAGAGTGGAAGCCATTTTTTTGTGTACCATTCCAGTGCAAAGCTTTAACGGCCTACTTCCACATTAAACCGATTTGCGGGAAGTCGTGGACTCATCACTAGATAGTTTTGCAGCAGCAACAGTGGTCAGCTCAAGGGGGTCATTCTGACAGCGAATACATTTACATCCAAAGTGTTTAAAGACTATTTGTTCATTGTTTATTTCTAAAGAAACAGGACCATGTATAAAAAGCTCCATTACCTTGTATCTCATATTTTTTCACATTTTTGTGAATATATGCTAACTATTGTGTAGGGCTGGGCACCGAATGTCGATACTTTAATGGCACCGACCGAAATACTCAGATTATCGAGTATCAAAAAATTATCTTTCGGTGCCAAATTTCTGTTCCAAATGTGTCTGTGAGCCAATAATCATGTAGCATACTTGCGTGTAAAGACCTAAAGCTGCCGGCGATTGGCTGTCTAATGCAACTTAAAACATGGCATGTGAAAGAGACACCACCATCATGTGGAGGATTTCTGAAGATACTCGCAGTCGTGTACCATTTATAACATTACTCTTTGACCAGGAAACAGCTTTGTTTTTCCGACGTAACGTTAAGGTTACACATTTTAGAAATACTTGACAGAAGTGTAATTTCACTACTTAAACTGAACACAGTGGTTTACTACTGCCGTTGTTGCGTTCATTCCTTATTTCGGCCCCATGGTGGAGGTGAGCAAGCTAGCGATATAAAGGGAGTTTTTTTTTTTTAAGTAGTTTGCCAATATAGCGTATTTTAGCCTGGATAACATTTTTTACTGTTATTGTCAGTAAAAAGAATGAAACCATTATATTGTCATGTTTTGTGCTTTACTGATTCACGATTAAGGTGGAAAATAAAAGTTTGGGGTTTACTGTATTTTGTTGATGTTGAAATGGATATTAAAACGTATGTTATCAAAAAAAGTATAGTTAAGGAACCAGTATCGAAACAGAGGTATCGAAATTGGCACCGGATCAAAAGATTTTGAACAATGCCCAGCCCTACTATTGTGTCATGACCACGCAACTTTCTGTCGCACAGTAGAGAAATTAACGTACAGTCAAGGAGAAGCTCGCAGGCAATCGGGGGACGTGGAGGCTTACAATCAAAATGACAAAATAATTAATTTTGAATACTTACCAAACATTGCTCCTACGTTAATGGACAACTCGTACTCACGCTCTCCTTTCTCTGCAAGAGGCAATATTCGTAATGATTCAGACTTCTCTTGGCACGGCTAAGATAAGAATTACAACTTTCAGAGACGTTGCTCATGTCACATCTACGTCATCACACTCAGCTTGAGGCTGCGCAGTACGCTATCACAGAAAAAGTGCTTCTAATTGGCTTCACTCGGTCTCCGTTGAAATGTATAGAGTCCCTGTGTCCATCTTGTATACTGTCATTGAGTCAGCTGCGCTAACATATCTCCGTGGCCTGACAGGTGGCGGCGGTGTATGCACCTTTCAGATGGTTGCGATCCGCCATTAATTCAAAGAAGATCACCGTCGCTTGTTGCCTGCTTTTTGTGGAAGAGGAATTGCTGGATTTAATTGCGTTATAATTCTATTGGTAAGTCATTAAAAATATCAAAAATATGCTAATATTAAGTATTACAGTTAGATAAGATCTATAACTTGTCTTGAGAGCTAGAAAAGATCTAAATAATCTCGCCTGATAGCTATCTTAAAGTAATATTTAGCTAGCTAACGGAGAAATAGTGAGTATGACACACTTTACAGCCCCACTGGCACATGTTGTTTTCACCGTGACAACTAACAACAGCCGCCATTTTGTTGTGTACTAATCGACCAAGCAAAACAGTTCAATTAGGTTTCTACTTAGGGACCGTTCGGTATTTATGGAATGGACCACTGGAGGAAAATAGGGGAGGGTCATCTCTTTTTATTCTTTGTTGACAGGAGGATCACTCAACATTTTTTAGTCTAGGCGGGGGGTCACCCAACTATTATATCCATGAAAACAGGGGCTTTCATTGGTGCATATTTGTCCATGTAGGTCTCAGTCTCGGCCCCCCATCGCTAGCAGATGGGTCTGACCCAACAAAAAAATCGCAGCATGCCCCACCCAAACTGACACTTATCGGAGAAATTGAGTTTTGGATAATGTTCAGCTTCGGCAGCTTTACCTATATGCTAAAATATACAATGACTGAGGAAGCCTAGTGACGAGTCCATAGCAACCACTTCATGTGTTATATCTGTTATTACCAGACACGTGTACAGATAGACCTCAGGGGGAGCTTGAGCCCCTTTCCTCTCAGACTCAAAAGTGCCCTCTAGGCTGGTGTTATATTTTTAATTTTTCAATTTGACCCTGTGTCATCTTTAGGCAGTTTGTCTATTCTAGCCTACTCATAGGTGATTGGTCTGATCAAATGAACACAGCTTGACTGAATTATATTACTTTAATGAAAACATTCAGAACATATTGTGTGAATATAAATGGTTTTGTGGCAACATTGGGAAATGGAAAAATAGACACTTGGAAAGGGTGTGTGTTTCTATGCATGCAAGCATGCATGGGCGTGTAGGGTGCCCTTTTTTACAAGTGAGTGTTTTAACAAGTGAGTAAATCTACTGAAATGGCTACCATCTTGGTGGAGTGTGATGTGTAAGATGAGAAAGCAGAGGTTAAGTCATTATTGTAAAAAACCATGGCTATTTGTACATCTTTGCCAAGCTCAAATCCGTACAGAAGGCATCAATAAATTGTTGGGGAGGGTCATGCCTCTTTTCCCAATCATTTTGGAGGGTCATAGAAAAATGTTTTTCTGGTGAAGAGAGGGTCAAGTCTATTTTGACTAAAGATCCCAAAACACCTTCAGTAGCCCCTTAAATAAATAAAGAACAGTCCCTTATTCCATTTTGATGGGTTGTCTGCTGTAATAAAGTGGCTATTGAAGGTATTGATAATGGCATTCTAATCAGAAATGTGACATGAGTTGTTCTGAAATATTTTACAGAATTTATATGAATTCCCATTACAATCAAATATTGTGTATACTTATTAGTCTATTTTGTCCTTTCTAATATGCTTAGTACATAAGGTTCTCAATGCTTAAAGCTAGCCTATTTGAACTTTTAAGCTGTTTTCCTAGCCATGACCAAAGCCAGTTTTCTGTTAAGAGTAAAATGTGATATCTGAAGTAAACAAGGGATTTTAACTGTTCCCCACTTGTGCTCATTGAATGGGGCATACTTATCCGTATTAGAGTGAAAAATAGTAATAAAATGATCTAAAGCCAGCTCTACCATAGGAAATTCACAAATGTGATCAAGTTTACAGCAGCCAAGATACTATACAGATGCTTGTTCATAAAAATAAAAACATCCTTTTAAAAATGATACAAGGTATGATCCTTTCAATTCTATTGTCTCTGATACAGCACATGCTATAGGATGGTGCTATAATGAAAATAACATGTTAAATAAATATGGTAAAACTTATTTCAAAGTTAACTACTCAGGCGTTTATTAAATTTCCGGTGCTCTCTCTCCTCTGCCAAAGTCAGCCTGTGTACATTAGATAGCATATTCAAGTTAATGACTTACGTCTACTGTGTTGACTGAGATATTATTTATTCCACTCCTGTTTAGAGCCTGGAGGACTGTTCAGCA
>JACXGM010040939.1:0-10170 GCA_016801145.1 Umbra pygmaea
GATCGACAAGAGACAAGGGGAGAACACATGGCTAAATACAAAGACAACTAATTACTAAAGCAATCCACCTGTGACTAACTATGACCCAACCAATAATCCAAACCAACCTATGACAAAACTAGACACAAGAGGGCAGCATATTCACACAAACAGAGGGAACACAGAGACACACACAAAAACCCCAACCCATGTGTGACACATCCATAATTATAAACTGACCTTGGTGAGTCCTGTAACACTGTCTGTCATTCATAATTATAAACTGACCTCTGTGAGTCCTGTAACACTGTCTGTCATCATGATTATAAACTGACCTTGGTGTGTCCTTTAACACTGTCTGTTGAAATCTCCACAGAATTTTTTTATATCCAAAAACGCAGTGCAGTTAGAAATAATACAAGTAGAGCTGGAATATATCCACAGCGAATAACAGAGTTTCCATATACAAATATACAATTAAGCACATCACACAGGTGAAACGTCCCAGCCTATATATGATTACGAAAAGACACAGGTGTGTAGACCGTGCGTAATGGTGTTGAGATGCTTCTACCGGAAGGTTAGGTTTCTACCGCTGGTACTGGCTGCCATGCCCCCTTGGCCCTTCACAGGGGGTCATCATTCCCTGGCCACCACCGCTGATGCCTCCTGTGGGGCGTGTGTCACTAGGCCCTCCTCCCTCCTATGCTGGTGATGTGCAAAGCTGCCGGGGTCGTCCTCCGGAAAAGGGGTTCTGTTGGGGGACTTTTGTTCGCATCAAGGGTCTGCTGCCCTCCCTCCCTCATTTCTTGTTGTCTGTGGCAGGGTCGCCAGTCGGACTGGGGGGTCCTGCCCGTCGGGAGCCGGGTCTTTGGGGGGGGGGGGTACTGTAACGATTCCCGTTATGTGAATCGTACATGTACTTTTTGTCTACCCTGTGTGTTTTGTTTTGGTTAGTGTTTGTGTGAGGTGTGTCATTTGTTTCCCGCTCCTTGTTCACATGTTTTCTGTTAACTAATCGTTTTATTGAATTACTCACACAGCTGCACTCATTTGGTTATTAGTTCTGTATTTAAGTTCTGCCTTAATGTGATGTAGTTGTCGGTAATTGTGGATACTGTTCCCTTGTCAGTTTGTGCATGTGATTTATTTTAGTATATTGTTATTTGCTGTTTTGCCCCTTTTGGCAGTTTTTTTTTCCAAACAAGTGTTTTTGTAATAATGTTTCAGTCACATCCATTGCTCACAGGGGCATACGATCCAGTACATAGCCATGAAATCTCCATATACAAACATTGGCAGTACTATGTGTCAAACCAAAGAGCTCAGTGATTTTAAATGCCAATTTTGCCACAAGTCGGTGTAAAGCATGCTGCCTCTGGACACTGGGGTAGTGGAAACATGTTCTCTGAAGTGATGAATCAAGCTTTCATTACCTGGCAGTCTGATGGATGAATCTGGGTGTGGTAGATGCTTGGAGAATGCTACAGTAAACACCGGAATTCATCGTGTTTAGCAGGGCTAATGTTCTGAGGCTGTTTTTCCGGGTTTGGGCTAGACCCCTTAGTTCCAGTGACATGTCATCTTTATGTTACAGGATTTAAATACATTTTAGACAATTGGGTGATTTCAAATTTGTGTGAACAGTTTGGGGAAGGCCCTTTTCTGTTCCAGCAGGACTGTGTCACTGTGCACCAAGCAGGGTCCAATAGAGACATGGTTCTTACCTTAACCCATTTGAACAATTTTGGGATGATTTGGAACAGCGATTGCAAGTCAGGCCTTCTCGTCCAACATCAGTGCCTGACCTTACAAATGCTCTTTTGGCTGAATGGGCACAAATTCCCAAAGACACATTCCAATATCTTGTGAAAGCCTTCCCAGAACAGTGCAACTCCATTTTAATGCCCATGTTTTTGGAATGGGATGTGTGTGATCATCAGGTGTCCACATACTTTTGGTCATACAGTGTACTTCTCTGCCTGCTGCACTGATGATCTGAAAAACACATAAAAGACTGAAAACATCAGTTAGTTTACCTATATTTAACCAGGCAAGTTGACTGAGAACAACTTCTCATTTACAGCAATGGCCTGGGGAGATGTGGGGGGAGGGAAGGGAATGAATGAGCCAATTGGAAGCTGGGGATGATTAGGTTGCTATGATGGAATAAGGGCCAGATTGGAAATAAGTCCAGGGCACTGGGGTTAACACCTCTACTGTTACAAATAGTGCCATGGGATCTTTAATGACCACAGAAGGTCAGGACACCTGTTCAACGTCCCATCAAAAAGACGGCATCCCATGCAGGGTAGATGTCCCCATCACTGCCCTGGGGCATTGGGAATGATCTTTAGACCATAGGGAAGAGTGCCCCCTACTGGTCCTCCAACACCACTTCTAGCAGCATTGGTCTCCATTCAAGGACTTACAGTTGTATGCAAACTTTTAGGCACCCCTGACACTTTCCATGATTTTCATTTATAAATAATTGGGTGTTTGAATCAGCAATTTCATTTTGATCTATCAAATAACTGAAGGCCGGAGTACTTTATAATAATTTGCATACCACTGTATAAGGCCCGACTCTGCTTAGCTTTAGAAGCAAACCAGCAGTGGAATACAGGGCGCTATCCTGCTAGCTACTATCAGTGCTAATTATAACTTAAAAAAACAAAAACAAAACAAACTAAAATTTAGGAAGTCAGATGACTGACACATGGGTGACAGCTCTCCAGGACCAGGGTTGGTGACCCCTGAACTAAATCTTTACTGTACATTGTGAAATTTGTTTAAAAAAATGAGGTTACAACGGTCAATGGAAACCAAAATCATCAACCGATTGAGGGCTGGATTAAAAATCACAGGCTTTTCCAACTTGTGTGAATTTAGTCACGGCAACTCATTATGTGCCTCAGTACTGTGTATGGCCCCGACGTGCCTGTATGCACTCCCGACAATGTCTTGGCATGCTCCTGATGAGACGGTGGATGGTGTCCTGGGGGATCACATCCAAGACCTGTATCAAGGCATCAGTGAGCTCCTGGACAGTCTATGGGGCTATTTGGCGGCATCAGATGAACCGATACATAACGTCCCAGAGGTTCTCAACTGGATTCAGGTCTGGGGAATGTTGGGACCAGTCAATGGCATCAATGATTTCATCATCCAGGAACTGACTAAACACATTGGCCATGAGGCAAGGCAGTGTCCTGCACCAGGGGAAACCCAGGGCCCACTGGACAATACATTAGTTCTGACTAGGGCTGGGCACCGAACATCGATACTTTTGTGGCACCGACCAAAATACTTCGATACTATCGAGTATCGAAAAAGTATTTATCTTTCGGTGCCAATTTTCGGTTCCAAAAGCGTCTGTGAGCCAATAATAATTTAGCATACTTGCGTGTAATGACAAAGTCACCGGCGATTGGCTGTCTAACGCAACTTAAAACACATCATGTAAAAGAGACACCACCACCACGCAGAGGATTTCTGAAGATACTTGCAGTCGTATACTGTTTAACGTTACTATTTGACCAGGCAGCATCTTTGTTTTTCCGACTTAACAGTAAGATTACACATTTCGGAAATACTTGACAGATAAGTGTAATTTCACTACTTAAAATGAACATATAGGTTTACTACTGTCGTTGTTGCGCTCATTTCGACAATCGAAACTCAATTATTTTCCCTGTAATGTTGACTATATGTATGTTAGCTTGTGTGTGGTAGTCGGTTGCTCGTTAGCTCTGTCTATTTCCCCTTCACATTAGCCACATTAGCAGCAAGAGGGAACATTTCTTAGGAAAGATAAGATCAGTGCCACCGAGCAGTCACAGGGGTTATAAATTACGCTGGTCGCTTCGTTTGCCTGTTGCGTATAATACTATGCTGGAGCCTTCGTCTTTTGTGTTTCTCTGTTAATTAGCTACTCAATTTCTATAACTCCAGCCTAGTTTTTAAACGCCACGGTTCGAACTCAGTTATTAGGACATCTCAACACAACTCTTTTTTTAATTGTATTGGATGTCGTTTTCAGCCTGGTAATCTGAACAAACAAACAGCCAGCCGCTGAAGGAACCCAGCACTACTTGAGCTGAAAACAACCAGATCATCCGCATATATCTCCAATCATACACCCAGTGTTACAAAAACATTCAACTGTGAAATGTTGTTGTATGTGACCCTACGCTAAAGTCAAGTGATGACGCTATAAAAGACCGTTGCGGTGCTTTCGTCACTCCCTTATCCCTCCAACCAGTTCCTATGGCCACTTGACCAGTGCGAATGCAAATAGCAAAACCGGTTTTGGGGGAGAGTAGTTAGGACAGTTCTGTTTAGAAGTGGACTGTTCCTATAACTACGTTCCTGTAACTACTTGGTCGGAAAGCGGCTATTGTTTAAGGTTTGCTAGGTTTTTCAACAGTGGTGGCCCCATGGTGGAGGTGAGCAATCTATCAATATAAAGGGAGTTCTTTACCAATATAGCATCTTTTAGCCTGGATAACCTTTTTTACTGTTATTGTCAGTAAAAAGAATGAAACATTATATTGTTATGTTTTGTGCTTTACTGATAAACAATTAAGGTGGAAATTAAAGGTTTTGGGTTTACTTACTCTGTTGATGTTGAAATGGATTAAAACAAATATGGTATCGAAAAAAGTATCGTTAAGGAACCGGTATCGAAACTGAGGTATCGAAATTGGCATCGGATCAAAAGATTTTGAACGATGCCCAGCACTAGGTCTGACAAACCGGTTGTACTGGATGATGTTGCAGGCAGCATTGCGTTCACCACGGCGTCTCCAGACTCTTTGACGTCTGTCATGTGCTCAGTGTGAAACTGCTCTAATCTGTGAAGAGAACAGGGCACCAATGGCGAACCTGCTAATTCTGGTGTTCTCTGGCGAATGCCAATCGAGCTGCATGGTGCTGGGCTGTGAGTGCAGGTCCCACTAGAGGACGTCATGCCCTCATGCCACCTTTATGGAGGTAATTTTGTAGGGCTCTGGCAGTGCTCCTCCTGTTCCTCCTCGCACAAACAAGCAGATACTAGTCCTGCTGCTGGTTGAACAAATAATAAGTTATTAACTTGTGTTCTAAAACAGAAAAGGGGAAATAATATTGTAAATGTAACTAATTGTCTCATTTTAAATGTAACTAGTAACTAATTACTTGAATTGTGAAACTAATGCTTTTGGTTACTTATTACAACAAAAAAGTAAACTGCCTTCCAAAATATTAATTCCCCCAAAAAATTATGTGTCAAATTTAAGTGTCATGAACATTAAATATTTTGTTTTTCAATCAAACTCATGGATGGTATTGTGAGGTTTGGTTCACCACCCTCTACTGTTCAGAAATCAGCTTTGCCGGAATACGGAGGAATCTTCGAAAAGGCTGATTAGTACCCATTACACACAGCTGTGCAAAGGGGCGCACCTGTGCGTTGTTCATCATTAGTGGACTATATATGCCAATTTGAGTATTGTAACTGTTTATAGGTTGCTAGTACACTGAATGTTTTTCCTTTTTTGACTACTGTGAATATTCAACTATTCTAGCCAGTAAACTTGTGGCTGTTTGAGATACTTCTCCGTTCTGAGTGCTCCTTGTTTTTCTGGAATAAATCAAGCTGTCACAATTCATTAGATAAGTGGAGGCAGGCGCGTCTTCACCAAACATATTGTCAGGATCCCGCCCTCCTGACCTTGTTTCCCTATTCCTAGTGTTTCTCTCCCTGCTCCTGGTTCCCTTAGTGTGTGTGTTGGGTTTGTCTTTTGTGTGTTGTCTGTCATTCCTGAGCACCTGTGCACCTGATTTACTAGTTCCTGTGATCCCTACACTCTATGAAGGCACCAGTCCCATCAACACAGATTCCGTCCACCTGATCCCTCTGCACCACCTGGGGCTGATTGTCTCACTCCCTTTATTAGGGAGGTTTTGGCAGTCAGTCCCTGCCGGATTATTAAACCACACAGTGCGTTTACTAGTGTCATTGTTCTAATCTAGCCAGTCCTCTCTAAATTCCAAGTTCTAGTCTATTCCGAGTATATTGTCTCCTTGTTAATTTTGCCATATCCTCTCATCTTCAGATACATTCCCGGTGTTTGTATAGGACCCTCACCTACTATTCACCTGCCTGCCTGAGGATCAGTTCTGTGTTGACTCTGCCACCTGTACTCCTGCCTGTGCTCACTTATTCTGGGATCATTTCAGCACTCATCACCACGTTCTGCATTCTTCATGACCTTATCCACATCCATTACAATAAATATAACCATTATCTATTACCTGTGTCATCTGCTGCTTTTGGGTCCCTCCTGTTTTCCGAGCCAAGTCCTGACACATATACTTTTATTAACTTTCAGATGAAATGGACAAGAAACAAATAGACAAGAAAACATCAGTGACTACAATGAAATCTAACATACTAAACACTACATAGAACAGACTCAATAACTATTACACATGAACTAGAACACATAAGAAACACTTTACACTAAACCTATGAACAGACTAAGGACCTCTACTAAATAGAACAAGAACAACCATGTACCTGGACAAGAAACAATGAACCACACCGAACAAACAAACACACAGAACTAAATACCTTACTAACGAGGGGAGGGTGTGCACTGAACAACTGAACCAATAGGCTAACCAAAACATGTGATGGGATCATGTGAAACAAAGAGTGGGAAAACAGCACCAAAACAAAACACACAGGGGAGAAACCACAACAAAGTGACACAGAACAAGCACAGAAACTAGGGACATACACAGACTATAAAGGCAGAACTAAAACACCAAGCGAAGCACTGAACGAACACTAGGGGGAACTAAAACATTACACACAGGGAAGCAATCTAACCCAAAGACACACACAGGGGAGTAACTCAACAAGAAGGGAGTCCATATACCAGCCCACACTGGGCCGGATCTGACACAAGCGAGACAACTATTCTGCAATTGCCTCCTTCTCACTGAAAAAGTTGTAACAGGTATTGTGTCTCCGGGCTCTTTGGATCACTTAAAATCAATCTCAGACACCTGTGATAATTTGTTTGCCAGGTGAGCCCAATTGAAGGAAAACTACTTAATAAGGATGTTCCACATTATTAACCAGGCCACAGGTTTCAAGCAATATGGAAAGAAAAAGGAGCTCTCTGCTACGGTAAAGTGTTAAATAGTGCAAAGACTTGGACAAGGTATGAAAACATTAGCTATTTCACAAAAACCTAAGGGTGATCATTGTACTGTAAAGAGATTTGTGGCTGATTCAGAGCACAGAAGGGTTTGTGCAGATAAAGGCATAATACGGAAGGTTAATGCCAGACAAATTCATTGGATTAAGAGAGCAGCTGCTAAAATTACAAAGCAGCAAACAAGTAATTGAAGCTGCTGGTGCCTTTGGAGTCCCGCAAACCTCATGGTGTAGGATCCTCCAGAGGCTTGCAGTTGTGCATAAACTTACTATTCGGCCACCCCTAACCAATGCTCATGTAACGGAGTTAAGAACATACTGTAATCTCACTCCACAGCAAGCTTAAAATGTTGCAGAAGAGCTATACAATTAGAACTTTTGTATAGCTCACTTGCTTGGTACGTTGTCAAGCAGGGCTGTGACGTGTGTTGCGGAGCAGATGGCCGCGGGTTCGAGTCCAGTCTTGGGCATGGCAAACTGATATGCAAGCTGCTAGCAACAGGTACGTACAGAGCCGTTACATAACCGTTACAGTGGTGCCGTGACCCGGATCGGTAAGTTGGGCTCAGCTCAACGCCGGGGGTAGCTGTGTCGCGAGTTCAGAAGGGGTGAATGTACCGGAGTTAAGAACATACTGTAATCTCACTCCACAGCAAGCTTGAAATGTCACAGAAGAGCTATACAATTGGTACCTTGTGTATAGCTCATTCGGTTGGTACGTTTTCAAGCAAGGCTGTGACGTGTGTTGCGGAGCAGATGGCCGTGGGTTCGAGCCTTCGAATATTAATTGGGGACGCCGGGGTCGCATTACGTTCGGGACCGGAGTGAATGGAACGGTGTGTAGTGCATCAAACCCATTGTGTGATACCGTTCTGTTTCCCACAGTCCGGACGGTAATGCGAGCCCAGCGTCCCCAATAAAGATCCATTCACTCAGCTCTTGAATGTAATGCAAGCCCGGCGTCCCCAATTAAGATCCACCGACCGTGGTTGCTTTGGAGCATCCTCAAGCAAAAGATCTGAGGTAGGAGGGAGTTTACATCAAAACAGCAGTTCTGGGAGGTTATTTTGACATCCTGTAAAGAAATTCAAGCAGAAACTCTCCATAAACTCAAGTTCAATGGATGCAAGAATTGTGAAGGTGAAATCAAAGAAGAGGTTAACGTAACTTGCCCTGTTAAGATGTGTTTGATTTAAATAGCTTTTGATTTCAGTATATGCATATACCTTCTTATGCTGCAAATTCAACAAATGATCATTTTCATTGGGTGGTTTGTTCAATGAAATTCGACTTATACCCTAACGGTTGGTGACTTGAATATTCTACTGACTGTCATTTGCATCGACTATTTACAAAAATCTGTGTAAAATATAATTTGCATAATAATCTGGAATGTGGTGTATCTGTCTACTGTAACGTGTTACTATGTAATGCATTATTGCCAACACTGCTGCTAAATGACTAAAATGTAAATGTACATACACGGAAACATTACACATTCACCAACTATACTTGGATTACACATTCACCAACTATACTTGGATTACACATTTACCAACTATACTTCTGTAATAGAACTAACAAGCACCCGATCTGCCCACAAGGAGTTGCTGAAGAGCAATGTGGCAAGGTAATTTGTCCAGCTTATCTATTCCCTTATCCCAGGCAGCACTGTACCAATTTGCATTACCTCGTACTGGAGCTCCTGGCCATGCGAAAACATGTTCACCCTTACCTCAACCAAGGCATCCTGAACTGAACTCACTAGTCATCTTTCCTCCATTGCCACACCCATGGCATCTTTTCAGTCTTCAGTGAAACAGTTTTCATAAATCCAACATCATCCATAACAATGAGATGACCCTGATGTGATTCGTCCCCTCTTAACACTGTAAGTAGTTTTCACATGTGTCTATATGGCAGCATAATAATATCTGTTGACTATATAGTTTACCTGCACAAAAATGATAAGCCTGTCATGCATACTGAAACTCACAATACAAAGCAACATTGACCCATTCCATAAATATATGCTTGGTTTTGTGCAGTCAACAAGTTATACTGCAAGTCTTCTATGCTAATTCTTTTAAGTCACCAGCCTCTACTGATCTATCCTATACAGTATTTGTGAGTGTTTTAATGGGTCCTTTCTAAATAAAGACAGACATCTCCAATTATCTCGACTCTGCTTTACTGAACTCAAGAGCACTGCATACATCTCACACGTGTCTACACTCCAAGTGTTACCTTTCTTCCCGTCCCTACTAACACAAAATATACAACAATAGTTCCTATTGTCACAGTGAGCTCATAGTTCCATTGAGACCATCAACCATTTAAACTTAATGGTGCTTTCAACTTTAATGACTTTATCATATGAGGTTAGTCATTGTTGGAAGTACTACTCAGTTTATTAAAAAAAATGCCAGACCCCTTCCATAGTCTCATGGCAGAAGTTACCGTTTTCAGGGAGTCGGTCATTACTCTTGTACAGAAATAATAATTCTCCAATGAACTCAATGCATCCAACCCTGATTTCAAGCAAAAGCGACAAAAATATTTAAACTTTTTTTAATAACTTCCGTTAAGGTCAGTCAACTCCATTACACTTAAAAGTAACTTCAAGTTTAACAGATAATGCTAATGATGGCTAACTGTGCTAATGCTGCGTTCCAAGTGGGAGGTCGGAATTGGGAATGACGTCACACCCAAGTTAAAAAAATTTGATCGCATTCCAGTTACAGAAGTGGGAAAACAAGATAGACGCCCCCACAAAAGTAATTGGCCCTCATTTATGAAACGTGCGTACGAACTAAAACAGGCGTACGACGGGCGTACGGCGATTCATACGCAAAGCAGCGGATTTATCAATTTGAACGTGATCGTAGGCTGCGATAAAATCTCACGTCTGGTCTGACTTCGTGTACGCAAATTTTATAGTGTGACTAGCGGTGTTCATGGTATAACCACCCGGTTCAGTG
>JACXGM010040940.1:0-10183 GCA_016801145.1 Umbra pygmaea
TTAGAGAAACGTTGCTAAATTGACAACGGAGTGAAGCGAAAACTATCCGAAAATTGACAGCATAGAAACATACAGTAGCTTGCGTGCGCGCTCACGCGAAGGGGGGACGTTTCTGGCAGGGGGTCAGTTTTCGGCACAACACCGGCGCAAAAACTGCTATCCGCTAACATCAATACAGGAGATCGTTATTCGATAGACGAAATGCATTTTAAAAATGGGAGAAGTGCACAAAAATCACTAGAGCCTTACTAAACTAAGACAAAGGCAGGATTTGGATAAGTAGAACCAAAGCAAAACACCATTCACAAATAAATCAATACGCTACGTGATTGGTGAAAATCAACAATGACAAAGTTATAGAGTTTAGGCTATAACATCAAACGATCTCCATTTGACATATAGCAAAAATATTTATTATTTAAAAAACATTACAGTACATCTACATTACTTTTCTCTATCTTCACAAACTAAAATTGTACTAACAACTTTGGAGCAGTGGGCTTATTATACTTCGTTGCTATTGTCTCAAACTGCCCTAGGATATAGTTTACTGTGTAGGTGGATGTTTATTCACGTAAGCTTACATGCTACAAACTCTTGAAAGCTGGTGAAACACGTTAAGTGACTACTCCCGTGTTTATGTCCCATTCACGCCGCGTAAAAGTGATCCTGCTAGGACCGACCTATATACCTTCGCACCCTCTGAGCAATAAGTACAGAAAGTATCCCTTCATTAATTACATTCGTAATACAACTTGCTGTTTACTCCTGTCTCCTAGACTGTACTCCAGATGAAAGTGTGGCAATTCACAGAAGCAGGTGTTTGGATGAACAGTTAGCCAAACTTAATGAGCTAAAAACTTCAGTTTCTGTTAAGATATTGTGACGTTTGAAGTTTAAACTATCATTGTTGCTAGTAGTTTTTGCAACAAAAACAGTTTGATTTGCGGAATAACTTCAAGACATATAAGCTTTCGAATAGTAATAATACATTCCTACAATAAAAACATCCAAACTGTTTAAAATGTTAAAGAATATATAACATCACAAACAAAGATGGGATCAACTACAGTCGTATATCAGCACCATCGACAAAAATGCTTACACATTTAAAAATCAAGTTTCAGATAGCACCCAACAGCAGCCTGCACATATTGTCTAAATACTTGTTTCTGTTACAGTGGCACCAATGACAGTATAGTGGCACCCACACCGCTGTCATGTCACACACACTGCGCACGTCATTACACAACGCACCCACTTCTTCCTGCTAAATGCAGCCTATGAGCTTTCGACTCTCTGACTGCCCCCGTGGAGAGATGACAGCAAATAACGTTGGAACTTTACCGTTCCTTCATACAGTGGAGGTCGAATAGTATGGGTGTTAAAGATAATCACGAGACTGGCGTCGTGACATTCACATTACACAGCAGGAACTCTGCATCTCTGTTCAGCTTCACAGCGCTACTGAGAATCCACACTTGAGTAGTTACCCACCGAGCGAGTTTTTTTCCCAACGCAATCAATGCAGAAAATAAAAATGTTCCTGGAAACTTGACTGAGTAAAATCACAGTCAATAATCACAATTAATAATCACAATAAAACCATTTAACTTGTTGTTACCGAGAAATAGATTATAACATTATGAGCAATAAAATCCCATGCGCTGAATAGAAAAGCCCGCTCAAAACACCGTTAAATAGCCAGGGAGACGTTCTGAATACATTCAACATGCATGTCCACTTTATGGTTGATAACGATGCTAGTTTAACCGGTGAACTTCAGTCACTGACAACACACTCATAAATAAATAAATATAAAACGAGTACACGAAATACATTTGTTGCACAAGCAAAAGCATCGCATGACATTTTTTTAATCTAAACGTTATGTTACATTTGGATTTAGCGGCAGGGGAACACTACATAACTACCAAGTTAACAACAAAGTGGCATGCAAAATGAGTAGTTTGCCCTGCGGTAGCATACGCTAGCAGCTAGCTAAATGCATTCAGCACAGCCTTACCAAGCAAACTAGATTCAGCGAAACGACACTGCTTCATACAAGTCAGATTGAGCCCCTGGCGAAATTAGGGTACGAATTGCACACAAAACACCCCAAAACAACCGCAACAAGAACCACACTCATGCCTACTTACAACTTGAAACCCTCCGTCGCTAGTGCTCTGGTAATTTCCGTGTGTTAAACCCGATCTGACCTTCGTTTGGGGAAAACAGCTACTCTGCTAGCTAACTGTGCTGCCGCCATGTTCCTCCGAGTGCTCTGTGCTCCCTGGCTGGCTAAAACCCTGAAGCTCACTGGCTGCTTGTTTATCTCGCTTGCAAGCCTCCCCCACACTTCACATCACCGCACCATACAGAGACGCTACTCGATTAGTGGGGGTCTCTTTTCGGTGTGGAAGGTTTGCCTCGCAGCGACCAAACCAGCAACAACCTAACAAAGTGGTGATGTAGCTACAGTACTGGGGAGAAAATAAACACCATGATTTAGCTACTGTGTATCAGAGAGGACAGGAGCCTATTGTATATGGACTAAAACGTAATACTATAACATATTGAACATGCAACATATGATACAGGCATTGCCAAGACTTGCATTTTGTTGTTGCACACGTAGTGAACAAATGTGATGGCTTTTTTCTCTAATACTTCTCTCTAGAGTGAATACTGTGCCAGTCGGGCTGCAGACACAAAGTAATGTGATGAGCATAGCAAAAAGACATGGGAGCTTATTCTGGAGTTTGTTTCAGGGCTTGTGCATGACACGGTCTCTGAGAGTACGCATACACACACAAACCAGAGACACAAAGATTAATCTGAAACGCTGTATCCAACACATCCTAGTACACTAGTCATAACATAAACAGGACCACGTGAGTAATGGTGCATGAATGAAGCGTATCTCAATGAATGAAGGATTTACACACACACAGACACACAGACACAGACTGCCACAATTAATCTACCAATGGCAGTCCGTATCATACAGCCGAGTAGACCTTGGAAAGGAGACAGCAAAACACCTCCTCCGCCTCTGGTCTGATTGCAAGAGCATAACAAGACAGGTTTCGATAAATACTGGGAATGCCCGTCCAAAACGACTCCCCATTTCCTTGCCGACCTGGTCAACGATAGTGTACACATTATATAGAAAATAGGGTGTCATTTGTGACGCACAGGTTGTCACGTTATTTTCTGGTAGAGCAAAAAAAACGTTGTTATTGTACAGACACATTTCACACAAAACGATTGTTTTTTATTAAGTCATGTACACCAACACATCCGATGTGCGGCAATACAGTTTCTTCTGATCAGTCCGCTGTCCCAAATGGAACAGTCCCTAAAGTGTGCAATTTTTCACACTCATTAGCGCTCTGGAAAAAAGAAGTACACGATATTGAATGTGACATTTGTGATACAGTCGTGGTCAAAAGTTTTGAGAGTGGAACAAGTATTGATCTCCACAAAGTTTTCTGCTTCAGTGTTATTAGATATTTTTGTCAGTAGTTACGGTACACTGAAGTGTAATTACAAGCATTCCATAAGTGTCAAAAGGCTTTTATCGACAAATACATTAAGTTTATGCAAAGGGTCAATATTTGCACTTCTTTTTTAAGATCTCTGCAATCCACCCTGGCATATGCTGTCAATTAACTGATGGCAGCTCATTCTTGCATAATGGAGTTTGTCAGAATTTGTGGGTTTTTGTTTGTCTACCCACCTCCTGAGGATCGACCACAGGTTCTCAATGGGATTAAAAGGTAAAATATGTAGTTTTCCAGAACAATAATTAAAGATGTACTTTGCATTAAAAAAGCAAACATCACTATACCTATATTATATATATTTATTTGTTGTGTACTTACATTATACTAAATGTTTCCTCCAACTTTCAAATCGAGAGAAATTTGTAATTTAATTCGAAGACACAGGACGTTTCATTTTATATTCCGTCAATGGCGTCATATAACCTTTGATTGCGCTAGTTGCTCTAAGTTCCACGGAACTGCCAAACATAATGTAAATAAAGTTATAATATTTATTTAAATACATTACTTTGTCAGTGAAATTTTGTTTTGTGTCTTCCAAGTACATCTTTTGCTATTGTTTTGATTGAGAGCCCCCAAGCGGCCAAAAACTACACATTGTACCTTTAAGGTCTGGAGAGTTTCCTGGCCATGGACCCAAAAATTTAATATGTTATTCCCTAAGCCACTTAGTTACCACTTTTACCTTTTGGCAAGGTGCTCCATCATGCTGGAAAGGCATTGGTCATCACCAAACTGTTTCTGGATGGTTGGGAGAAGTTGCTCTCGGAGGATG
Source organism: Umbra pygmaea (assembly GCA_016801145.1). Classification (NCBI taxonomy): domain Eukaryota; kingdom Metazoa; phylum Chordata; class Actinopteri; order Esociformes; family Umbridae; genus Umbra; species Umbra pygmaea. The sequence continues at coordinate 4,345 of JACXGM010040940.1, forward strand.
TGTTGGTACTATACTTTATTCATGGCTGTGTTCTTAGGCAAAATTGTGAGTGAGCCCACTCCCTTGGCTAAGAAGAAACCCCACGCATGAATGGTCTCAGGATGCTTTACTGTTGGCATGAAACAGGTCGGATGGTAGCGCTCATCTTGTCTTTTTTGGACAAGGTGTTTTCCGGATGGCCCAAAGAATCAGAAAAGGGATTCTTCAGAGAAAATGGCTTTACCCGAGTCTTCAGCAGTCCAATCCCTGTACCTTTTGCAGAATATCAGTCTGTCCTTGATGTTTTTCTTGGAGAAGTGGCTTTTTTCCTGCCTTTCTTGACACCAGGCCTTCTTTCAAAATCTGCCTCACTATGCATGCAGATGCACACACACCTGTCACTATGCATGCAGATGCACTCACACCTGACTGCTGCCATTCCTGAGCAAGCTCTGCACTGGTGGTGCCCCGATCACGCAGCTGAATCAATTTTAGGAGATGGTCCTGCAGCTTGCTGGACTTTCTTGCGTGCCCTGACGCCTTCTTCACAACAATTGAACCTCTCCCTGAAGTTTTTGATGATCTGATAAATGGTTGATTTAAGTGCAATCTTACTAGCAGCAATATCCTTGCCCGTGAAGCCCATTTTGTGCAAAGCAATGATGATGGCACATTTCCTTGCAGGTAACCATGGTTGACATAAGAAAAACAAAAATTTCAAGCACCACCTTTTAAAATTCCCAGTTTGTTATTCTTACTCAATCAGCATGACAGTGATCTCTAGCCTTGTTCTTTTGTGGCAGGGCTGAAATGCATTGGACATTTTTTGGGGGGATTAAGTTCATTTTCATGGCAAAGAGGGCCAATTCATCTGTTCACTCTTCATGACATTCTGGAGTATATGCAAATTGACATCATCAACACTGAGGCAGCTTTTTCTTTGAAAATTAGTATTTGTGGCGTTCTCAAAACTTCTGACCATGACTGTGTTCTGACAGATATCCAGCTTAAGATTTTAGAGTGTACAAAATCAATAAACATACATATGGGGAAATCTGTCAAATGCATTTCCGTTTATAGGACTACCTGTGCGAGGATTATATAATGAAGCTGATGTCATTTTGACATAGATTTATCCAGTTAGCCATAGGATGAGATGCCATCTGGGATTGATTTTGCAACGTCACTTTGGTCTGCAGCAGAGTGGCACAGAAATTAGAAATAAAGGATCATTTGTTTGTGGATAAACAATTTCTCCCTCAGATTCTGTGGCTAACGTAGGTTCCTACAAATCCTGCAAACCATTCTGATCTAGTTCAACAATTCTAGTGAATTCAGCTTTATACAGTTTTAAACTGCTCCATGAAATTATTACATATTTTCTTGTACGGTGGCATATTAGTGTCCAAAACGTCCCTACCATGGCTTCTAACCACAAATGCCAAGGTGTTGGCTCTGTCATTCTGTTTGAGAAGGACAATTGGCCCACATTTCTTGTCCTCCCACTACAACATTCCCACAGTGACAGTCTGTTGCTGTAAAGAAAAAATTTTTCTTAATCAGTAAAGAAAATGATTGGTCAACTACTGAATTGTGAAATTATTGACATATTTGCTGGTTGTTGAAGCATAGTACCGCTATGTGGTCGGCAGTGGTACTACATGGAACTTGTTAAACCTAGTTTTAAGTCATGAACTTTGACCTCTGATTGAAGTTCATTCACATGCATCGATTTGAAAAAAGAACTTGTAAAACATTGTAAAAGTATAACATCAATTAAAATCATTAAATATATATTATTGGTCCTTTAGCAAATGTTTTGCTTGGATACAGTCAGGGCATATCAATAAACTGTGTAGTTAAGACAGGCACATTTTACATGACAATATACAACTTAACAGCAGTAGCATATTTCCTCAAATGCTATCCCAGTGTAATAAATTTGCACATATTTCTAATGGCAGAAAGTAAATTATTTTTAATGGCAGCAAGTGAGCATTCAAAAATAAAGAGAAGAACCAGCAATGCATGTTTTCCAAGTGTCACGTTGAGTGATTGGATTGATGGCACGTTCAGTTAAAGTAAAAGCAGAGCAGGGCATGGAAACAGAACAAAACAAAAATGGAAAGTCTTCTCACCAATAATCAATCATGACTTTAACAACCAATCATATCTTTATGGATACATTTGAAAGGACACACAATGCAGAGAATTCACACTCCACATATTAGTTTACACTATAAAGAGAATAGAATCCGTTTGTGATCATTAATTTTTATTGACACTACTCAATTGGGTTGCTGAACAAACGTTACACACTCTCCTTTCCCCCAATAATGCATTTTTGAGTTGTAATATTACGACACACCCAAGAAAGCCAGGCAGGGTTAATAATCACCAATGGCAAAGTTAGTGAGCCGAGCTGGCCAGAATGCAGCTTTCCACCAGGTCATCACCACATCTGCACTGGCAGGCTTCCTATGTCAATCTTGCTCAATATTGGAATTCATTTCAAATGGCAAATCATTCCCTATATAGTGCACAATATATTACAAGGAATCTTGACAAAAGCAGTGCACAATAAAATGAATTGTGTGCCATTAGATAGACAGTGTGGGGAAGAACATCTGCCCTGTTCAGAACCACACCCTTGCACACCATTTCATGAAGATCAGAGAGAATTGGAATAGCTACAGGGTTTGTTGCATCTTATTCCCTATAGTACACTTCTTTAGACCAAAGCTCTGTCAGCCCTGTAGTGCACCTTTTCACAGCAACAAAACTGAAGCTTGAACAGCAGACATGTTTGTGTCCTCACTCCCTTTGCTTCTCTCTCTCTCTTGTTGACCTGACAAACAGAGGCCAGAGCCGTGTAGTGAACAACAATTACATTTATCCAGTCCAAAAACCTGTCCACTAGGGTTCCTGCTTAAAATCCTGTTAGCACAAGTGATATGTGAGTTATTCCTGTAGACTCATCAGTCATTGTGCTAATGCTAGGTAGCACTGACTCTTAAAAGGTTCACTGTGTAGAATTTCGCAACGTGAAAACAGAACTTCTTTCTCTTTCAGTAAGGAGATTACAAAAGCTGTAGAACATGTATTTCATTATATTTGTAATATAATTAAACAGTTTAGATTGAAAATTTTATAGTAGATTATGCAGGGCATATTTTGCATTTGAACAGGAACTGAAATGAGGACATGACAAATTGTGAGGACATGTTGAGCTGGGTATGCATTGGTCCATTCTTTTAATAATTTATGAATTTTAGGGCATGCTAGTATGTATCAATGCACTGCATAATGTAGGTAATCATTATCCCAGTGCATTGTTATTTTCAGATTTTTTAAATATAACAAAAAGTTTTTACAGCATTTGTAAAGAAAAAAGTAGTACCGTTGTTATGCCTCAAATAGCAACTTTAAAGAAAGGCTATTTCAACTACTGAAAGTGCCAAAACTAAAAACAAGGACAAGGTTAAAGGATGTATCCCTACATATATAGTATTTTCCATTATGTAACATCACAGCATAGACTGCTCAAGTGATGGTACCTGCCATTTTAATGTTATCAAATAGCTCACGTCCTTCTTCCAGAAGACCCAATTATACATAGCTCTGACCTGGTTATGAGAGGATCCAACAATGAAGTTAAAATCCCACCCATATTACAAGGTCATCAAGAAAGATGAAAGTCCCACTAACTTGCCTATACTAACACAGCAAATACCTTCAAAGTCGATGACCATATCAAGTGTCCTTTGGTCGTATCATTCTGCTAAACATCTGTGTTTAAAGCAAAATGCAAGAGGCTAATGCAGCATTGTATGCACTAGTGATTCACTAGTTAAGGAAATCAAGAAGTACTTTTTAAGAAACAGTAAATGTAACGGAGTACAAACAGATAAATAATAATCTGCAAAAAATGCATGAAATGTTCGACATTATTTAAACATGGATTTGTCGGTATTCATCATTCCTGAAATCCTAAATCTGTACACCCTGTTCAAAACAATCTGTATCAATAGGCACTTTTTAAAAAATAAAATATTTTATATATTTTTTTAAAAGATTTGTTTATTTTCTTTAGCAAATGGCACAGCAGTGTCAAAATGATTCTGGAAATCATCTGCACTGAAAATTGGCAATATGCAATAAAGCTTAGGCCCATTGTGAGCTTGTAGTCTTGCTGGGAGTTGTAGTCCTTAAATTGTTGTCGTAGTTTAACTTCCAATCCCAAATCATCCCTAGATGCCTATACTCAACTGGCGAGGTACGAGAAAGTCAAGAAAATAAAGAAAGTCAATATTCTGCTCCCTTTATGTGAATATACAAGACATGGCAATATGTGTAAAATTGTAGGAATTCAGAATAAAAAAATGGCAGAACTTGCTCTGGTAACATGAAGTACTTGACCAGTTTGAGGTCCCTTGGGTTGTGAAGTTTCTTACTACACCAACAAATGGCAATATAGCTTTGGACCTTTACCACCCAGGACATTGGTTTAAGAAGAACTTAAATAACACTTCATAACATCTGCTCTAGACCCTAAACTCTACGAAGACCTCAGAGGATAAGACAGGTAGAATCAATATGGTAGTAGCTCGAATCAGGCTAGATTTCAGTAGTGCCATATTGCTTGAACCAAATTAAACTCTGACAAATGCATAGCAGGGCTCTGCAACCCTGTTCCTGGAGAGTTAGCCTCCAGTAGGTTTTACCTGAAACCCTGTTTGAAAAACTACCATCCTGAATGTTACACCTCCAACATTGGTTGTAAGTGATCACCCAAATCTGGTGACCAACATGACATTGTCTGACGCAGGTGCTTGATCAGGGTTAAGGCCAAAACCAACAGAACAGTATCGGTGTAGGATAGGATAGTTGGATAGGATCGTGTGCTCCATTCAGGTTTGGGACATAGGAAGCAGATAGAACAGTGGAATGATAAGAAAGACTGCATGCAGCCTGGGGCCAAGGGGAGGGTGGAGGTTTGGGTTTGAGGGTGAAAGGGGTGTGGGTGAGGACTGAAGAACGGACTTTATGATGACTTCTCTTTCTTTGCTCTCGGTGAATCGGCTCCAGTGGAACTCACTCCATTCACACCATTGGCTGAAAAAGAGAGTAAGGTCAGTATGAAGTGAATAACTAAGTATGGTAAATCAAGCACACCAGAAATGACTATCCAGATCTACTTGCAGAATAAACCTTTCAATAATGAATTTATAAAGAACTACTGACTGCAGATTTGGAATTAGATGTGCCACGTAAGGGACGAGCGTCTGGTGTCTAGAGGACTCACATTTGTCTTTCTTTGACTTGGTCTTGGGAACTTGGTGCTTCTTGGTCTTGATGTTTTGGGCCTGGCCCTGCTCTCTCCACCGTCTCAGCTGGAAGTTGATGAACTTCCACATCATGAATGCCTGAGTGACACAGATGGTTGCCAGGACAGTGATCCTGCGGAAGTTGCCAGTTAAGCCCAGTTATAATACCATGTAACATGATCATATAATCATTTCAAATATCATGAGGTGGAGTTCATCATCAAGATTGTAGCAAAAATGCAGCCACTTTCCCATTGCACACTCGCTCACTGGCTCTCTCTATCTCGTTCTCTCGCTCGCTCTCTCAGTCTCTCTCGCTCACTGGCTCTCTCTCTCGCTCTCTCTATCTCGTTCTCTCGTTCTCTCCCTCGCTCTCTCAGTCTCTCGCTCACTGGCTCTCTCTCGCTGGCTCGCTGGCTCTCTCTCGCTGGCTCTCTCTCTCTCGCTCGCTCGCTGGCTCTCTCTCTCTCGCTCGCTCGCTGGCTCTCTCTCTCTCGCTCGCTCGCTGGCTCTCTCTCTCTCGCTCGCTCGCT
>JACXGM010040941.1:0-10183 GCA_016801145.1 Umbra pygmaea
ACACACACACACACACACACACACACACACACACACACACACACACACACACACACACACACACACACACACACACACACACACACACACACACACACACACACACACACACACACACACACACACACACACATTTATAAACATTATTTTACAAAGTTGTATCAAGCGAAATCATGTGGACAAAGCCATTTAACATTCAGCAGCATTCCCGCTAGTTCGACCCTACTCTCCAGGAGTGAGAGAGCTGCCTGATTAGCAAGAATGAACATAGTAGCTTACACCTCGTTATATACATTTGGATGTGACTGAACAGAGAAAACAAGCGTGGTCTCATTGGAAAATTTAGAATAGATTAAATACCATTGTTTATAGCTGTCAGCTATCAAGCACATTACAACATTTGAACAATATGATGGAGCGCATGCTGGACAAGTTCGGTAGAGAAACACACACTGCATAGCCTATGTAGAGCTCAAATTAACTTCTGAATTTGCTGCCTTTTTAATTATGAGAAACTCAATGAGTTGTTAATATTACAGGATAGGGCTGAACGATGTTGTGTTTTAGCATCGACATCGCGATGTGCGCATGTGCGATAGTCACATCGCCGGAACATGCGATGTGAAGAAGGGTAGCACCAGAGCCCATCTACGGAGAGCCTGTCCACTCCCTATTAAACCCCATTGTACCGAATTTGGTTGCAGTTTCACCAGAGTTTCACTGGGGGGTGATCGCGGGCGAGTGCAAAATGAATGGGAGTCTATGGAGCTAAACGGCTAAATTTGCCTCTTTGGCCTGACTGTCGTTGAGAAATCACAGATTTGATTGTAGTTTTTGCAAGTTCAACATGGATTATAGGTCGAAAGTTGAAAGAACAAGTACTTATGTCCTTTCGATTTTTTACAGGTTGAGTCGTGGTTGCCCATAATACGCTAGCATTCTGCTAATGAATGCTGATTGGTCAGGGGACTGATTACGACCAGAGATCCCGCTTGATGGCAACCAGCCTGTCTACTGGCTTTCTCAAAGAATGTTAAGGTGGACTTTTTCGCCCAAGTTCGTTTTTAGTTCGCAGCAACTGTTATTTTGGTTGCTGGCACTTTTATTTGCCTGTCGTTTTGTATGTACTGTGAAATTTATATTGAGAAATAAATTGAATTTGAGTACTTGTTGTGTGTTATTCGTTTGTTCAGGAATACAGGATACATGGTACAGTATTGCTACCTTAAAAAAAACAGCCAATGTCCCGGTCAATATTGATAAATATCAATACAAGTTAGAAAAGAAAATGCCTTTTAGATGTGCAATGATCAATTGATCAAATAGTATGTACGTACATTATCTTAAAGTTGACATAAATCAGCACTTAACTTTAAAAATAGTGGCAAACAAATGTGATCAAGTAGATAGAAATATTAAGGTATAAAACAGGGTTGGCTCGCTAGCTAACTTACAACCGCAGGCGCTTATGCTTATGGCGATTCTCTCTTCCGAAAACGTTTGAGCACATTTTCGATTCGCCGTAGATTTTCGTTAAAATGCCAATATTTGAAATCTACACAATTGATTTCTTGCATCAAATGTTCTAAGAAGTGAATTTAGTGTTGAAAAAGCGTACAAAATTGTAGAAAAACTACTTTTCTTTTGGGGAAGCTTTACCCAGAGGTAAGCTTGCCGTAAAGCAGTATCTCTGGCCGTACAATGTGTATGACGTCATCGACATTTTCAAAGGGTTTTTAGAAGTAAAAAGCGAATTTAAAAAAATGTAACACCCAGCAGTGTGTATTTTCTTGGCCTCCCTTTCGAATGCAACGTTCAAATTACTAGACAAAAAATTATACTTTGAGAAAAGTGGATTTTGAGGGGTATAGCTCCATAGACCTCCATTCATTCTGCACTCGCCTGCGACCGCCCCCATATGGAACTAGAGTGGAACTGCAACCAGTTCAGAAGCCGGAAGTATTCAGAGAGTGGGACTTCTTTCCTTATTAGACATTCTTTGGTAGCACTCAATGACAGTATAGGTAGCACCACAGTTTACACAAGTTTGTTGTATGGTTTATTGCTGGGATGACATGCACGCTCCGCATGCCTGCGGTGACTGGTTCGCTGTGATTGGTTGTTGTGCCGCTGCTCACAGCCAACATTCTGTTACTGGCAGAGCTGTGCTAGCGAAAGATGAGGGACGAAGAGGATATGCATTAAGCAGGGAAAAAAAGGATGGTTTCGTACCAAAAATAAGGTCAAAATCTTTGGGACTATTTCGGCTACAAAAAATAGGATGCTGACCAAAAACAGGTAATTTGTCAGAAGTGTTATAAAGTTGTGGCTACAAAACAAGGAAAAACCACCCATTTGTCTGATCACTTAAAACGGCACCACAAAGCTCTTTACGACGAGTACAAAATCTAATTTGGATGTCAATCAAAACGAAACACTATTTGCGATGCCTTTGCCAGTGTGACATCTTAACAGAAAGGCTGTCAATGACAGAAAGAAACAACAAACGCAATAACGTTTCATATCGTAAAGATATGTTGCAATTACACGCCGTCGCATTTACTTAGCCATGATTATGATGATGACCAACACTGTTTTACTTTGGCACGTTGGCAAAAAAAAGTTGACTTAAAAACAAAAAAATTGTGAACTAAAATGCTTATAAGTTCTATTATAAACCAATCGGGGGTTGGTGTAAAGCTGCTGTTTTATTAAAAAAAATGTGTACTGCTTTTCTGTTTACAGAGCATGAAGCTTGTTTATTAGTGAAATTATTAGTATCATGGAATGGTAATTATTGACTGTAGCCTACATTGATGGCTTGCAATATCGCGTTTATGTCTGAATTCCGCATTAATGTCTGGATTCCGCGGTTCCGTCCACGTTCTCCGCATCGCGCAAAACATAGGTCCCTATAGGCTATTTTAGCAGGATACAAAAGTCTCTGACTGGTTATGTTTGTGAGTGTTTTACCATAGCGCCCTAGTCTTGGTGTCACGTACATCACTACACAATGTATTATACTTGTCAGAAACAAGATAGGAACTCCACTATGTCTCTCTACATTTATTTTGTGCCGTTATCGACTTCAGCTAACATATAGAAAAACGAATTTCCGGAAAAATCACACCCCTGAAACATGTCATCCCCATGAACTGTGTAGACCTGCAATAAAAACATAATTAAAAAAACTATTTGGGGGTCAGGTCTACATCTCATCCAAGTGTTTCATCCATTTTCTGTTTCCTGAGTGTGCTATCAGGGTTTTCACAATAACTAAATAAAAATCTGAATCTGTACTAGACTTACAAATCCTCTTTCTCCTGAGTAATACTTTGGTAGATTTGCTTAAATGCTTTGGGTTATAATCTTGATGGGAATCCCATTTTCCTTGTGGGAGCGACGGTAGAAGGGACTTCCCAAGTTAGGTTTTTGCTCTGCCAATTTCTGGAGGTCTGCATCTTGTAGTCTGTGTAGGCTGGCAGTTCTGAGTGGAAATGTGTGGGATGAGACATTGACCTTATCGGTACGTACCTCTTTCATCCTAAAGAACGCCATCCCTGTGAGCAGCGAATCGGAACCAGCCTGGTGCTGTCTCCCAATCCTCTTTAGTTCCAGCTGGTCAGCCACCTCCTGGAGTCCTCCCTGAAAACACACAGACACACGTCAGCCTTCTGGACCCATATGCAGAGAGAGGGATGGATCCATACGTGACTTTAGCAGCAACTTTTCACCACATTTTTTGTCCCATGCACAGCAAATTTCATTCCACATCAACACACATCAAATCCAATAAACCCCCATTTCAATGCTGCCTGTAGTCACAGAGATAAAATTACATCTTCAGAACAAATATCTTCAAGAGTGTGGGGCTCAGCATGGCATAGTGGGCTATGTCGAGGCTTTGCATGACAGCTACGTTATGGTGGTCACAAGTTGGAGCATAACCAACTTCGCCCTATAGCTTTAGCATAACGCAGTGCAAATTGGCAAGACACTGCCTGGAATAAGGGATAGAGTTGGATTAATATACCTTGCTATGTCGCTTTCAGGCGACTCCTTATGTGTAGAATATTATACATTTGTTCAATAGCGCTACACCTAGTTTAGAAATTCAGCACCAAAGCTTAAATTGAATTCTTTGAACATGCATTGTTATTTATGGTCAAATCAGATTTAAGAAATATTCAAGAAAATATGGAGTTGATTACGATTGACTGAGAAAATTAAAACAGCCCTACACACTATTTTCCCTCTAAAGTGTGGCCGTGCAACTCTTCCTGAACAGCCGTGCTGATGACAGGGATTGACATAAAAAAATAAAAAAGAAATGGGGACACGGGAAACACTGACTGCAATTGTATGAATGGACAAGTGAAATTATTTAAAAAAAATATAGGGATTGAGCTAAACTAAAACATTTTCGATTGGTGACTTGTGATGTCTACTTTGCCATGAAATCTGTGTGTGTGGTGTGTGTGTGCCCACAATTTTACATTATGTTCTCAATCCCGGTTTTGCAGTCTGTCAAATTAGGAGTACGACATAGCTAGCTAACATTGGCCGTTGTGTGCAGGCTTCCGACCGATGTTCACACTGACAAAGTGCTCAATTGCTGTGCATTAACAAAAAAAAAATATATACACATATAAAGGTTGTGATTTTTATTCCATGCACATCTGCTATAGCAATATTGAAAATAATGTATGTTTAATAGCTAGGCATATCAATGGCTTGTTTTATTAAACTATGTTCAGTTGACAAAATGAATTTAATGTTTGAGTATCAGAAAGAACAAATACATTTAGAATCATTGCATGAGATAATCTAAGTGAGAATAAAGCCCATCTTCATCAATTTCTGACTGTTTTATTTACATGCATAAACATTGGTAAGTCTGAACTGCAACTACTTGAAAAGTAGTGATAAAGAAATCATTCGCAAATTGCACAACACTTTACTGACTCAAGAGTCGCAACTCATTTTCTTTGTGACTTGTTTAATTCTCTTTCAATTTAATGGCTGGAAACAGATTTCTACAACATGATCACAGGCAGGATTAATGAATGGTCCTCCAGCTCAGTGCTGACACTAACAGCTTTTTGGTTTACTTTCATAATGATCAAATCAAGATGCAGCAGCATAAACACATGTTTAAACTAATAATTGGATGCTGGACAGGTTGCTATACTGAATGCAGGCATTACTGAAAACTGAACAAGACTTGTGAATGACTGAATCATTTAATTTTTGGATATTTGAATAATTTCTCATTCAATGGTAGGGGGCATTCTCTGGGTGCTACTAAGTCGAACTAAAGAATTCAAAAGATTTGTTCTTTTTGTTGAACAACTCAAAAAGATCAGTCAGAGTCAAACTTCCCATTGCTATTGAAAAGAATAGTCAGATTCAAGATGCTCCAAAGAAGGTGAAGGTGATGTCTAACAAGAAAGCTTCTGATTGGCTTCTGTATTAAGGTTTGAAAAATGCAGCTAAATCTGATTTGCCCTGATTTAACGGGAAGGAAAGTATTACCGAAATGCATTTACCAAATGTCTACAATATAGTAACTAAATTACAGATAAACTGTTCTTTCGGTGAAGGTAAAAAGGACCACATGTTTGGGTCCTGCCACAGAATACACACAAAACTATAACTTGTCAAAACAGACATTACACCAGTATCGGGGGAGTGATAAGATGGGCAAAGATTTTCATATGAGAGTATAACATTTAAATGGGCACTGGCCTGAACAAGCAAGAGACTTTGTTTACTGGCCCTACGTTAGGTCTTACTGGACAGCCGGGGCCATCATTAATGTATGAGTATTTTTTGTTAATATCCGTGATTGTAAAAAAGATTAGGTTTCAGCAGCAGCTCACATATGCTGTTCTGAAAAACAAAATTGAGTTGTTCAGCTGTCGGTAAAGAAAGGGGTAGAATGTAGGTTTAACCTGTTGCCTTCCATGTAGAACGCTGGTATTCTAAAATCTCCATACAATGTGAAATGTGCACATTGTAAAATAAACCAAATAGTCGAGAACACGTCAGTGAATAGCAAGAACTTTTCAAGTCACCTGTTAGGATTCTTTATTTTCGAATATGGAATTTTGCCATGATGTCATAATGATGAGTATTTTCCATCACAATAACTAGTGGCATTATCTTTCATCCCCTCCATATGGTCAGGAAAGAAAAAAGGGCTAAGCTGACAAACAGTACTCAGCATACACCCCCTTTAAAAATTAAGATTAGTATCAATTTCTCAGTGAACACCAGAACAATGAGCAGAAATTTCACAGAGTTATTTGCTTTTATGAACATAAAATATTGGTCAACAACAACAACAACATTGGGATAAGAAAATACATTAATTCAAATGAGGTGTTGCAAGAATGAGTACCAACAAATTCTATCAAATCTAATATTTATGGCCTACAGAGGTTCCTCGTCTAATCTTGTCAACAAAGTTGGACTTACCATGGTTTGTCACATGGGGAGTTTAATTTTTTTTTAAAGCACAGTTTTTGGCCACCAGGTAGCATCGTTGTGCATAAGAGTTGGTTAATCCAAAGCTGTTTTTGGCTCAGCCGTTTAAAATTTGACTTGCTTACTATACCATATATATATATATACACACTCACATAAGCATATATATACACTCACCTAAAGGATTATTAAGCATTAAGGAGAAATTGAACAGGTGTTCCTAATAATCCTTTAGGTGAGTGTACATGTTGAACCACAAGTTTATTCGTGTACCCACTAACATCATGAAGGTACCCCACTTAGGGAATAGCTGGTTTAATCTAATTAGCACGTGGGGGGTTTGGGTATTCAACTAGCTGAGTGCCCATCAAGTGTCTAGTTTCTACAAAAATGTGCAGCGATTTGTGAGGGTTGTGCGCAATGCTGATCATTTTTTACACAAAACAAGATATCTGCACGATGTACAGGCAGGGTGCACGTTAATCGCAGGTATGCACTTTATGTGCTAAAATACAGGTATGTCTCTGGTAAAGACCTTTTTCATTTTATTACTTTGAATAATTTTGACCATAGATTCCATTAGTGAGACAATTGACAAGTGAGAAATAGTGTAACACCAATAATAAAGAAGCAATCACTGGTGTTGTACTACTTTCCCATACTTTCCAGGTCTCTGTGTGTGCAGATCAACACCACTATGAAAATGCTGGTTGGTTATCAACCTTAAGAGAGATGTAACTCACAGAGATTTGGGCAAAAAATACATGGTAGACATGTGAACGAACAAATAGACAAACCATTCCATTGTCTCCCCTCTAATGTCATCACTCAAAAACAATAAGAATGTTATCATGAAAGTCTTACCTTCAAGTTCTTGCAGCTCTTCATCAGATATTTTACATCATAGATTGCAGGAAAGAAGAGATTGAGTATCTGGAAGAACTCATGTTCCTCCTCTGGTAGTCTAGTGTCTGTTAACAGCTTCACCAGGTAGCCGAAATCATATCCACTGCATAAAAAAGGGAACAATCTGATATCCCACGAATAATGCACCAGCTCTTTGCACTGAACAGTGATATTACCTGAATGCTTATAGGATACACCATCAAGGTTTTGTTCAAATTGTGCCAGTGGTATCAGAAAGTGTGAGTTAAGGAGATAAACCCCTAGATATTTAGGGGCACAAGCAGCAACAGCTGCTGAGCCCTATTGGAATTGTTATTTTTTATTATTAATTGATACGCATAGCGATCAATTATTGTTATTCCTTTTTTATTATATTCATCATCCTTTCCTCTGCTCCTGCAGATTTCACGATATTTAGTCCGTTCATGCAAGACAATTAGAGGTCGACCGATTTATCGCTGCGCAGATTAAATCGGCCGATTTTTTGCCATTTTTTACATAATCGTATCGGCCAACATCAAGCCGATTAATAAACAGGTGCATCTGCGGGCAGCCTGGTCGCCAGGCCCTGGTGTTGGGGAACACGCTGCTCCTAGAGGGAATTACTAGCAGAGTGAGCAGACCTCATCCAGTGACTAAGGAAGGAGAAAACAGTAAGGATTAAAATTCTTATAAATCCTATTTAATGAAAAAACGTATGACATGTTAGTGCCAACTTCGAGAAAAACATGAATAGGCAACATGACGTTCGGCTACTTTGGATATTGATAGCTGTCATGTCACAATAATTAAGCTAGAATTTTGCAATCACAGACAGTGGTACTGAGACTTTAATTATTTGTTCTGTTTGTGTGTCTATATTTGAGAGAATTGTCAACTCAATCCAGAGAAAGAAGTTGTAGTTAAGAGACCACCGCACCATAGGCTAGTGAAGGACTGGCTTTGCTTTGCTAGCGTCGTTGCCAGGATTGGCAACAGTCTATGGTTAGTACAGACTAGACCCGCTGCTAATATGGCACCTGTGCCTTAACCACCCATATCTACCGGGCCGAATAGCAACGCGGATTTCGTGCCTTATTTCGGCGCCACTGATATGCCTGCGTTGCTCTCCTCTCTGATGCTCCGAAAAGGAATGTTAGAATAACAGAAACATTGCAGCATGTGACGCTAGCCTTGGTAAGTTTGTAGCTAGTATGAAAGGGGATACATTAAAATCAGTCGCATATAATTACTTGTTAGCTTCACGTGGTTAATATTAGTCTAGAATAATGGGTAGAGGTTCACTGCTTTCATTCTGACAGAATCAGCCAAAACTTTTATCCGTTCTGTTTTCCTCAAGGCTTTCAGGAAAAAACGACCTGTTTTAAAAAAACTGCTGCACAATGGTTAACTAGCTATATTGCGTTGCATATGATGAATAAGGGGAATTTAATATGAATCATCAGATCAACCAACATCAAATTGGGTACTGGGACCAAACGAGTGCTGATTTAATTAATGTCTATTGTCATTGTGCAACATATAACTTTTCAAAATACGATGCCTATTCAAAACGATACACAGAAGACAGTTTTTTTATTTCCACATTTAATCAAAAGGCATTCATTTTAGCAGGGAATATACGTCATTAGTTTTCTCAAACGTGCTTTTCAAAATAGCCTATTTCTAATGTTGAGTCAGACGGTAGCGAAAAGAGAGAAGAATATTAGGCTATTCCAATTCCTTGCGCAAGAGAATAATTCTGTAGTTAAAGACGAAATCCCATTTTTCTCATTTAATGCTTTTGTTATATTCTTTGTCATATTTGTGTATTTATTTTGAAAGCAGATATATTTATCAAGTGCTTCTGGAAATTGTCATATCTGTACTCCCGTTATGCACCACCAAATATGATTGGTTAATAAAAGGACAACTATCAAAATGCACAGGTTAAATGTTTTTTGATGCAAAACCCAAGGGTTTGTTTTACAAAACAGATTTAATAGGTGAAGTTGTATCAAATACAAATCTTACTATGCCTACTGTGTTTTGCCATTTGTTTGACATTTTGTTTGAAAAAATAATTTGATATTTGAGATTTGAAAATATTTTGTGTATTATATTAAGAATTAGCCTATATTAAAAGTTTGTTTTTTCAGTATTTTTGAAATGTCATTATTTCCCCACAAAAAATAATAGTCGGTAATATTCGGTAATTAATAGTTTTTTAATAGTCGTAATTAAAAAATTAATCGTATCGGCTTTATTGGTTTTCCAATAATCGTTATCGGTCTTGAAAAATCATAATCGGTCGACCTCTAAAGACAATGGCCCTCATTTATGAAACGTGCGTACGAACTAAAACAGGCGTACGACGGGCGTACGGCAATTCATACGCAAAGCAGCAGATTTATCAATTTGGACGTGATCGTAGGCTGCGATAAAATCTCACGTCTGGTCTGACTTCGTGTACGCAAATTCTATAGTGTGACTAGCGGTGTTCATGGTATAACCACCCGGTTCAGTGAATTGTTAAACCAGCAATCATTGATGAATGTCTGCATCGCTACCCCATATTGCAAATTACATTTCAGAATTCCGAATTAATTATATACAGCACATTGCTATTAAGTGGTTTATTTTTTCCCTTTCACTTCGGGGTGGCCTATAACATGAGGGCAGAAATTAGGCAAACAACAAATTGAATCAAATAATATATATATATATATATATATTATTTAAACAAGCGCTTTGGCAGTCCTGTAGTCGAAGCGATGGCAGATCTGGAGGACCTTAATTAGCGCTCTCT